>BMAU01018032.1:0-19452 GCA_019973935.1 Trichonephila clavipes | reverse complement strand
TACCTTATGGGATTTGATCGAGAAATTTTTGAAGTGCAGAAAGAGCCGAAAGACTATCCGACAAAACAAAGAAAATTTACATTAGATTCCACCAGATCATCTAAAAGCTTGACAAATGGCCAAAGTTTCTGCAAAAAAATGGAGTTCTAATGGTTGATCCTGTAACCAAATGAAGATTTTTATATACCTGCTATCGATGTAATTTGGTCATTTTTTGAAGCATCAGTAGCTATAATGAAAAACTTCTGAAATTCCCGTTCGACCGTTTCATCAAATAAAACACTTATTGCAGGGAATCGGTAGATTTTTATCTTGAAATTTAAACCTATTGGTATAAATTTTACATGGAAAGGTCTAAAAGGTAATTAATCTGGGAATTAAAATAATTTGAACACCGCCAATATTTAAATCTTGCAGCACACTAATGATATAATTTTTATCTTCTTCTAAAACATTAAGATTTATTGCTCTACTGGGCTGTTGTAATAAAGAGGAGAAGAAATCACTATTGGAGATTTGAGTAATAAAGAACTTGTTTTGAGGCCAATCTTCTAATTTTTATCTGACAAAATCTCTTGACCAGCCAACATTAGTAGCACAATATTTGGGGTCCATTGAGGGAGACCTAATGCTATTCAGGGGAGCTTTTGTTTGGATAACATTAAAGGTTTTAATTGATTTTCAGACCATTTATTTATAATGTGACAAGTATAATAAAAAACACTGCATATGCTGTTATTGACTAAATTAATGAGATCTCTTGATCTCGGCCCATAGATGTTTATATGCCATATCTCTTTTAGTGCATTGATCCTTTTCAAGGCTTTACTGCTTAGTTGATTTTTAATATATAAATTTTTACAACGTTTAGAAAAAAACTCCTAAATATTTAATAGAAGTTCGCCATTGTAGGGAAATCCAGCCAACAAAATATTAGGAAGAGTATAATTTCTTTTATTTGATAATTCAGCTATTGTACATTTCTCTGGGCTTAAAATTTAATTTCCAATATTTACACCACTGGAAAATTCTTTCCAGAGTATTTTGTATTTTTTGCAAATAACATCAAAGGGATTTATGAGAAGCAAAAATATAAAAATGTCGTCAGCATAAACCAGGCATTCAACTTCCGATTCTAAGGTTTCAAAAATATCATGCATGTAGATAGTATACAAAATAGGAGATAGGACACTGCCTTGGGCTAGGCCTTGCGGAACAAGACTTTTTGGGAGAAAAATAGCCCCTCCATTTTATTTGGAAGGATCGAGATGTGAGAAATTTATGAATCTAATTTGCTATATTTTTCCTGCTATACCAATTTGTAAACATTTATAAATAAGAGACTATCCCATAAACAGAGTCGTATGCACTTTTAATGTCTAAAGCGTATTCCTACAAAAAAATTCTGTAATTTTGCATTCATTATTGCTTTATGTACCAGATAAAAGTAGCGCCTTCTGCTATCTTTGAAAGGAACGAAACCATAATGTTGGGGATGAAGTTTTCTTTCTTTATTTAAATAGTAAAGAAATCCTATTATGCCAAAATTATCTCAAAAGTTTTTGAAAATACAGAAGTCAGAGCTATTGGTCTGTAGGAAAATATCTGAGTTTTATCTTTACACGGTTTTCGGAATCGGGAGAAGTGATGTGCATGCTTCAGAATCTGGAACGATTGCATTATCAAATAATTTTTTGGAAATATCTTAAAATTACATCCCGTTGACCCTGATCAAGATTTTTAAAGAAAATTGCTGTAACATGATCCGCCCCAGGAGTTGTATTTTTGAATTTTTTATTGCACTATGCAATTCAAGAATATGGAATGGTTTATTAAGAAGGTTATTTTTGTCGTAGAGAAAATCCAAAGGAAGCGGTTCATGATAGGCATTTTTTAGATGCAAAATAATCTGCAAACATATCTGCTTGCAATTGAGGATGAGTGATAAACCTATTATTAAGCTGAAGAATATTTTTGATCCGTGTCAGTAACTATGGAAAATTTTTTCGGAATATTAAAAAACATCTTGGGATTAGAAATATTATTGCATATCTTGTCCCAGTACATTCTTTTGGCATTTTTAATGTAGAATCTAAGTTTGCTCGCATATTGTTTACATCTTGATCCATAATTCAGATGAAATTTCTTTAATAGCTCTTTTCCTAAATATTTTTAAGCCTATAGAATTTATAACACGTACTATTCCACCATGGTGGGAAGGATCTATTCGAGACTTTTAATTTCCCTAATATTATTAGTAATGACTTGCGATATCTTATCAGAAAGATTCTCAGAATTAACTTCTGGATTATTTAAAATAAAATGCGTTTGGTTCATAACTGCTTGCCAGTTTACTTTTTTAAAAATTCGTTTATTTGAATTGAGGAGAGAAAGCTCTGTAATAATTGGACTATGATCACTTTCAAAGGAGCAATCTAAAACATAACTATTGCAGTATCCAGACATGCTTGAAGAACAAACTGTGAGATCTATCAATGATGCTGCACCTGCTGAACTTCTATAGGTGGGAATAGTCGTATTCCAAAACCAAATTAAAATTCAACAAATTAATTACTAATACCTTGGAAATGTGATCGATCCCCACATCGGGTGATGAAGAGTTAAAATCACCAAAAGCCAATCTGAGTAGGCCATCAGGGATTCGAGAAAAGATTTGATTATTATAATATTAAATCCCCGTGGAGCGTAAATATTTACAATATAAAATGAAATATTTCGAACATGTATTTTAATTGCGAGGATTTCTAATTCTCATGTTTGTTGAATCTGTATAGGAATCTGTTGTGCACACAGAAATATTGGAAGGAACAGAAATTAATAAACCACCACCTGATCTGTCTTTTCTATCTTTTCTAAAAATGATTTTATTTGGAAGATTTATATTATCGTGAATTGATAAAAAGTTTCTTGAAAAATCCAGATATCTCCTTCAGAAAAGGGAGGGATATTTAACCATATGAATATATTTTTGAGGCCTCTACAATTCCATTGAATTATATTCATAAATACTTAAGAAAAAAAAATTAACTAGAACAAACTATCCTCCCTTTGAGGAAAGAAAACCAAACTAATGAAGACATTAATTAGCCCCCAAAACAAAAACTTGAATAAAAGGAACATATTGACAAAAACCATCTTACTTCTGTAATTATGCCCTGTCCATGTTATTGGATGCATCGCTTTCACTAGAAGCGCGTGTTTTAAGGATTGAGGATTTATTACCAGTAGCTTTTTTTTTCCACAATGGGGAGTGACTCGATTTCCCCATTTCAAAAATCTTGCTAAGGTGAGAAAGTACAGATTCCATTGTTTTTTGAAAAGCTTCCATAATTAAAGTGGTTTGCTTTTCTAATATAGCTTGAAAAGATGTCAGCATGTTTTCAAGTTTTTTTTCTAGATAGTCTTGCATATCTGGAGTAACTGTATTAGTCTGGATTACTGCAGAATAAGATGTCCTTTTATTGTCCCGGAACCTTCTTCGCTCTTCTCCCAATGTAAGATGTTGCTCACATTTCAATTCGAATATCTTTTTTTCTTTTATATATTCGGGGCAATTTAATGAGTTAGCTGGGTGATCACCTTTGCAATTTATGCATCTTGAGTTATTAGAGCATTGTCCAGAGTGTGAAACACCACAGTTGATACATATTGCAGTTTTTTGGCAAAATCTAGTAGAATGAAGAAAACTAAAACATGTTGTACATTGTCTGGGTTTATGGATAAACTTTTGAATTCGATGATTGATGAATCACAGTTTCTGGTAGAGTTGTCCCGAGTATTGTAATTAATACTGGTGAGAATTGTTGCTGTGAACCAGTTTTAATAAATCTTCTCATCTCTATTATTTCAAAATTATTAGTTTCTTGTAGCTCTTTTGCTATCTCATTCAGAGATATATCGAGTGGTATTTCATAAATAAGGAATCTTGACGTGATTTCCTCCCAAAGAATATTCGTTTTAACTGACACATTTGATATTTTCTCAAGAGAGAGTATTTGTGCTGCACATACTGGGTCTAGCGTAGAGAACCTTATCTTTCCATTACGAGTAAAAGACATACTTTTTATGTTTTCATGACGGGCAGCTTTTTTCTTTATTTCTGCATTTAAAAGCTGTGGGTTAGACTTTGGAATCTGAGAGGATCCTTGACTATTTTCAACCAAGATATTGATTTCGGATATAATTCTTTGTCCAGCTCGTAGAATAATTTCCGCGTCCCTGAGAGAAGATCTGAAAATTTTTGAAAATCCTGTTTCCATTGTTAAACTATTATCGATTAAGGGTTGTTCAACACCAGAGATGATGAATCTAGAGTGACTCAGCTTGAATCTTTTTTCAAATCAAAAAACCAGAGAATAATAGAAATTGGAAAATTACCAAAAAACAGAACCAAAAGTAGGAAAAAACCCCCTCTTGCTCTGAAAAGGGAACCAAATAAAAAAAAGAATGATACAACCTTTTAAGACTTGAGGAAATTAATACACCACCTTCAACCTTTCAACCGACCACCTTCCATACATCACTTCCACTCGATCCCTACAATTTAACGCGACTACTCTTACGTAAAGAATGAAAAGATAAAAGGCTCAAATGCCTGGAAAAATATAACTTAACTATTCGGAATAGATGGCGCCAGGAGCGTCTGAGCTGCATTTTCTTTTGATGGCTTTTATTTGGGGTGCGGCTCTGGCGGCACCACCTGAATACAGGCCTGGCTACTGGTTGTGACGTCACTACTAGTAGGAATGCCACGTCATCGCCTAGGGAGATTCTCGATGTTTTTTTGGAAGGAAATACTTTTTACATTTATAAACTAAATTATACTCTTTTTGGAGATTAAAAATAAGTAAATTAATCATTAAATTGTATTTCATGCACATAAAACGCTTGAGTAAATATTAGTTTTCTATTTAAATAATAATTTTAAGTACTGGTTATCCATTACTACGAACGCATTGCATTGAACATATAACACATTTATTACATTGTAGCAAATTATAAGAGCCTTTGTATTCGTATATTTCTTATTTTACATAACTATAATTATTTCTTAATTTTGAAATTTATCTTGATATTTTTTTCAGAATAGTTACAAAGAGGAAAAATAAAATTAGAAATAGTTTTCATAACAAAAACGACATACAAATTTGGTACAGTAACTTTATTGGTATCGTATTAAATAAATTTCAAATATATTTGTAGATAAATCTACAACTGTATAATTATAGATATATACAGGAAAATAAATATATACTTAAAAATGGATTACACAGTTTTTATTTAGCTGCTGTCTGTCACTTTTCTTTTCTTTTTAAATCTTAGTACTTTTATCTCTCAAAAGTAGTTAAATATGTTTTAAAACTTTTATTGGTATCAAATTAATAAACAAAGTTTGCTGTCTGCATAACAGCATGAAAATTACCATAAAATAAGTTTGACAAAAATATTTTTTTATTAAATCCATACATATATGATTACAGATACGTACATGAAATTAAATATGTACACAGAAACAGATTACACAGTTTATTTTTGCTATTTGTCAGTTACTTTTCATTGCTTAAAATGTTTCTATATTTTCCCTCCAACAATAGTTATTCAATTATGCATTGTTAAAAATGTAGATTAAATGTTTTAAAACTATTGGTATCATGCACAGTAATAAGCAAAAATTCTTCACTCTCTTCAATAACAGCATTAAAAATTACCAAAAATAAAGTTCCCATAAATAACAATATAACAGGTTATCGTAAAATAAGTTAAAAATATATGTTTTAGATAAATTGTACATATATTAAAGCATAGATATATACCTAAAATAAATGTATATATAGAGAGAAAATATAATACACCCATATATAAAAATGTAATTCATTTAGCTAATAAAGTAGGTATTATTTTTCAAAGCAAAAAAAAAAAAGACAAACAAATTTAAAAACCGGTAGGCTTTATTGGTGCCAAAAGTACGACCACGGCATTAAATTGGCTGAATATAAATTTCAAATATATATTTTTAGACAAAAATCTAACTACTATATAATTATGAATATATCAGGAAAAATAAATACATACATAAAAATAGGTGTACAATTTATTCGCTATTTGTCACCAGTTACTTTTTCTTTTTCTTTAAATCTTTACAATTTTTTTTTCTTCCAAAAGCAGTTTTTACATTATTGCAAATCATGATTAAATATGTTATAAAACTTTATTGGTACCATGCATAGTACATGCATAAATTCATTTGAATTTATCTAGCTAATCTCTCTCATATTTGAGGCAATTTGACGTTGATTATTTTGTTTAAGAAACATATTTTCATAATCATTAGAAAGAAGTTTCTGAACTACACTGCTCAAACAATTAGGGGATCACATGATTTTAACAAAAGTAAGCGAAAGATGTATACCAATAAGTAACATAAAATGAATCATCCATAATTTAAAGCCTACCAGGAAGCGGAAGAAGAAAACTTTATATGCAAATCAAAGTTTAGACGTCAAAAAAAACCAGAAAAGGAGACAAGGGCAAAATCGGGATGTTGCAGAAAGGTATCGTCTGTTTTATTGCCGTAACTGTGAAATTCGATTGCGCAGTATTTTTTTTTTGAGACAAGGTTACTTGAGAATGTCTCAACAACGTGATTTACCGGAATCCATGGCAGTGCACGGCGTGTTATAGGCAGACTGGAATCCGGGCAGCAACTTGTCGCGGACGCTGTTGGAGTCGCAAGAAGTGTTGTTCAAGGCTGGGGAATCGATTCCAAGAAAAAACAGGAAATGTTAGACGTCGACCAGGCAGGTCGGCCACGCGCCACTACATCAACTGATGACCGGTATATACAGTTAACAGCCCGTCGAAACAAACAGAGAATGCTACGCAGCTGCAAAGACAGTTGCTCTTGATGAACAGGACGAAGGGTGTCCAGCCAAACAGTACGTAATCGGCTTCATGAGGGAGGGCTCTAGGCGCGTAGGCCAATGATCATGCATGCCGGACCCCACGCCATCGTGCGGCTCGAAGAAGATGGGCTGCTGAACATCGAGATTGGGAGCAACATGATTGGAGCCAAGTGCTGTTTACAGACGAGTCCCGATTTCAGCTCTTAGAGTGACACCCGGCGCAGCTCCTTGTATGGGAGGGACAGGGGCACTGAAATGTAACCCCCGCATTCGTTCGTGAAAGGTCACAATACAGAAGAGCTGTCTGGATGGTATAGGGGTGGAATCAGCATAGGCGGACGTACGGACCTGCAAATAATTCGTAATGACACTTTGACGGGCTGAAGGTACGCAGACGAGATACTGCGCTGACCTCATGTCATCCCTTTACGCTGGAGCCATTGGAGATTCTTTTGTTTTCCAGGCGTGATAATGCCCGAACGCATAGGCTCGTCTGGTGGAGAACATGCTTGAAGCTGAAACAATACAGTGTTTAAATGGCCAGCGTGCTCTCCCTGACGATGAATCAATCGAGCATGTTTGGGGACAGCTCAGACGACGCATTGCTGCGCGACCAAATACCGCCTGCCACGTCATAGACTTGGAGATTGCACTTGTGAGGAGTGGAACAGTATTCCCAAAGTCTGATCAATAATCTCATCGCATCCATGGCAAACATTTTGTGTGCAGCAGTCTTAGCTGTTCGAGGAGACCACACGCCCTATTAAAAATCATGCATCATGTCTAAACAGTACCCCTTTTTATCGTTTACATGTAACCAAAATTGTTGCCCTAAATCATCTTTTAACGTTTTTTCCATAATTTCAAAGAATTAAAGCTTAATTCCAAATTTTTTTTTTTACGCCTTTTTTCTGTATTGCGCATTGATACGCGTGTACTATGCATTGTATGCCAATACATGGCTGTCTCACACACGGTTTTCTTTTCACTTATTTTTGCTTGCTCCCCTAATTATTTTGAGCAGTGTGTATTTTATAGTTGTAGAGCACTGCTGTAACAACATCTGAGAAGGGCACAATAAACTTCCTCTGTCTAAGTTACGTATTAAATCATAGTTAAATTTAGTTCAAAAGATTTATTAAGAACAAGTGATTTGGAACAAAAGTCGCATTTTAATTTTTTAAGTGCTGCTCTAGCACAAACACCAGCTAACTATGTTAAAACAGATAGATACGGCTGAGCATCACGAAAATCTTTTTCAGATAGTGTAATATTAAAATAATGCAATACTGATGACTCTAAAGGATTTTCATTACACGAATCTTCCAAATGAATGTCTTTGCGAATGAAGATGGCCATATGTGTTTGAAACCAAAGTTAGAGGTAAAAATTCTTGCATTCTTAGTTTAATAGCTTCTACTTCATAAAGCTGTCGAATTGATATTAAATATTGAGAACCTGAAAGTGTTTTATATTTCCCAAAACGCACTTTCTAACACATCTGTTTGAATTTTTCCGGAAGAAAATACTGAAATTTTAAATCGTTAATGCAATATTTGACATTTCAAGTAAAGCGTGCTGGTATGAATAAAAGCAAGATGTGTTTTTTCTTTAGTAATGGTGCCAGTAGTACAATTTTTTCCCTTCCACGAGTCTAACAATGACAAAATTTTTTATGCAAGAATTCACATGTTTGGTTTTCTGGAGATAAAGTAATCGGTTTTGCTGATAAGGATCAAAGCAAATGTTGTCCTTTAAAGTGTTTTTTTAACATTAACTATTTTCCACCATGTACAAATTAAAGAAATAAAAATTGATGTTGTTTCATAACTAAATTAGTTTATGTTATGCTTTCTAATAGTTGAAGCCCCTGAATAAAAAAAATTCTTAAATATCTTAAGCACAAGTTTCACATTTTGTTTTTCAAGATTTGTAGGACATAAAGAAGCTTCAAAGTTAAACCATAAGCAAACTTAGAAAAATTTGCTTCTAATAATGTAAACTTATTATGATCTTCAAAATCTGGAAAATAGAAACATTGACCTGCATTTTTTTGATTAATCCAATTGTTACGAATGCATTTAAAAATGCACTGAATCAATACTTATGAAAAAGTAAAGGATTGGAAGAATGAGAAGGATGTGGATATACAATACTCAATTTGGGAGGAACAGAAAAGTTTGACATTGCTGTTCGATTTATAGAATTGTCAGAAACTACGCCTATAACTTTGAATCATATACCATCAAGTTCTACGATAGTTTTTAACAACAGCAAACAATTTTTTTATACTCCATCAACTTTTTTTCACTGGCATTATATGAACTACTTCTTTAAGAGGGAGAAGACTTTGAATCATGAACACATATGCTGAAGTAGCAGCTTCACTGTTATATGCCATCCTAGAATATAACCCCCTTCGGTGTATCTTCGTACTGCATCATCTGAAAAGTGTAATTCTGAAACCTATAAAATTAAATATATATATATATTGTTTTGCATCAACAAAATATTTGTTAAATTAACAAAAATTTCTCTGATAACTTGATTTTTTTTAAATGAAGTTAACGGGTTGTGTGAGTCATGTTTATCTGTTTTCAGCTTACTTTTACAGTCATCCTAATAGTTCAAAAATCAGCTAGTTTTTTGTTGTTGTGAAAATACGTTTTTGTATCTCACATCATATTAATATACAAAATATACAATAAATGGTTGCTTATGTCCATATTTACATTGACTACGAGCTGTATATCATAATGGGCTTTCTTAGCTAACAAACTATTAATACTTTTAGATACTTTCGTTGATTCTACGAAAACTATTTGGTATAAATGACACAAAAATAAAGCAACAATAGCAAACACTAGACAGTTTTTGTCTCATTAACAATGCTTGTTTGGGCTCATTTTTAAAAACAAATTTTTTATTAGGGCTACAAAATATTTATTTCATGAACAAAACACCTTTATCATTATAGATAAATAAAAATGAATTGCCAATGTTTAAGAAACTCACATGAAGAAAAAGAAATTAGTACATTTTCAAAGGTCTTATCGAACAACCTATTAAAAGGATTTTGTAGACTTTTAAAATAAAGATATTATTACAATTTCCATAAAATAGAATAAAAAATTAAAAAAACTTACCTTCGAATACTTTTGATGGAACAAAATCTTTTTCTTGAAATGGCTTGTATCCATTTTCGAAGAAAGTCCTTTTGGGAATCAAACGTTTTTACTGTCTGTCCTAGTATCTTTATAATTGCTATTGCAATTCTGTACAACCTAAGTGTAGACCATTTTTTATAGTTTTATCCAAAATCGTCACAAATTGAAAATCTGCAAATAAAAATGTAGAGAAAAGCTGCAGAACTGTGCAAGAGCAACAATCAAAATGGCGTAGGAGAGTAAAGTGAACTTCAAATCAGGCGGGATTTCTATACCTACTATATGTGACGTCACAAGCCTCTCTATTTCAGTGGCTAGGCCTTATATCTAGGGAGGTGTTGGCTCTAGACACTTTGTTACTTTTAAAGACACTAGGTCTCAGGTGCCAGAAATGGACTATTCTATTTTAGAGATGGTTTAAGGGTTAAAGGTAAATTTTTGCAGTTTGTTAGGAAAAGTATGTCAGTTTAAAAGGGAAGAATTTCTCCGTTACAGGAGATTTTCCCTAACATTAAAAAAGCGGTTGGGAATTGTAAATTTACAAATTATTCCACTCATATTGCGATATTAAATAGAGCTTTGCAGGGGACATGATTTCATTAAGAATTAAAACACTTTATTGAAGATATACTAATTATATTGCTGAAATAATTTATATTTGTTATTTTTATTTTAATCAATTTTTACAAGATAACGTATTTATATGTACAATCTGAAATTTTTTACCTTGTTAAAGGAATATATAAATATATATATATTATGTGTAGCTTATTTTTATGTTATTATTAATATGCTTAAATCTATATGTATTGCCACAGGAATTGAATTGTTTCAAATATTCCTTATAATGTGGCATGCTGAATCACAGGTGAATTTGTTTGCGCACCATAGCTATAAGGTTGGCCACCCTTGATGTAGAAATTCGTTACATTCATATCTTTCTATAATATACTATAAACTAGATCTAGGAAAGTTGTAAAATAGGAGTTCATTATATATAGGGCTGACAGACAGTAAGTTAAATACTTAAAGAAACTCCCTTTTATGTTATAAAAAGCTTACTGCAGGTTTTATGCTTGTATATATGTATTGGTACTTAGTGATTATAGGGACTATGAAGCAAACACAGTGAACAGGTGAAGTTCTGTTCTGTTTCAGTGCTTGTGCTGACTGTATCATTTTGGGTATTACTAATGTCTGTGTTGTCAACAACTCATAACAGTTGCAAATCCATTACCGGGATATATCCAATAAATAACTAAAACTATCCTTATTAATATTATAAATGCGAAAGTTTAGATATATATGGATGGAGATGTTTGTTACTCTTCACAAAAAACAACTGAATGGGTTTTTAATGAAACTTGCAATCATTATAGCTTATACATCAGAATAACACATAGGCTATAATTTATAAAGATATTGAGTGAAGTGTCAAAATATAACTAATTGTCAAGTAAGTAGGAATATCCTGCCACGGTTTTTCTTGCAAAATTGATAAATGCAATTCAAATATGGTTACCTACCTGAATGTTTTTTATCAGTCAAGGAAAAAGGTTGAATGTTGTGGAAAAAGGTTGCTATAAAAACAATATTACGCAAAAGCACGCCAAATTGGTATTTCTCAAATTTGGCGACAGCATACATCTATCTTATGTGTGAAGCAAACTCTACCTATTTTTTGTCTACACCGGCCAAGCGACTTATGAATCCGTCATGGATTGGTGCCCTCTTGGCGAGGTTGGCACACCCCTTGCAGCTTGGCGACAAAATACATTCCCGCGCATGCGCTCTGCCCCCCGTATCGCAATAGCCGGTAGTTTGGAAACGAGACAAAATGGAAATCGAGCAAGAAATAGTACAAAAAATTTCTCCTTGTATATCACCGTGCAGAATTTTATTTACCCGTATTGAAGATACTGATAAATCCACACCAAAAGATTGTGCTAAGAATAAATCTGAAAACGAAGAAGAAGCTGAAAAATTTCAAAAACCGTTATTCTGTTATTTCAAACATCAATTGATTGTTTACGGCTGTACTCCAAATCCACAGCTGTAATTAAGGGCTTACCCTCATTTCTCTTCATAATGCAAGGCTTTATTCCATACGAATATGTTGACTAAATATTTATAGAGAGTGGATAAATACATAAAATCAAATTTAAATTTTCCATATGCTTTCACACATTGTTTAAATCTATGCTTGTACCACCAATTCTTATTCGTTTATTGTGTGTGTGGTGGTACATAAAACTCTTTGAGCTCATCAAAAATAAGTATGACTAAAAAACACTTTCTGAGTATTTCATTAACTAATTAAAAACAAGTAAATTAAATAATGTGGCTGGAATATAATATTTAAAATTTTTTGAAAACTAACATTAGGTGACTAAATTAAATTAGCTACAACATTAGATTAAGAAAAACTCTTTAAATAACAAATTTCTATACATAGATGACTACTGTATAAAATGAAGTAAATTTATTTGTTTTCCAACTATAAGAGAATGGATGAGTTATGGCGTCTCTGAGTGTTCCCTTGTGCCTAGAAAGAAAATCATGTTTCCAGAACTATCATGTTCTTGAAGTGTGGTGGTACGAAATATGCACCAATCTATTTTACCTATTACTTTTTAAAAACATTGGACATTCTTTTTATTTGAAAAACTGTTAAATATTATTAACATGTACCAGCTTTTGTTCAATAATTATAGTTTTGTGAGGTTAATCTTAAATATTAGAAGAGCTCCCTAGTAGTGCATTATTTTTGTCAAAAATTAAGCACATGAAAGAGTTAAATAGTAAGAGTTAACAGTATAATGTTGAGAGGAAAGCTTTTGATGTTAAATTTACATTACAGCAAAATGGTAAAGAGTTCTTAACAAAAATAATAGTGTTATAATTAATTTTTTTTTTGAGTTTAATAAAAGTATTTTGATTTCTCTATAATTTTTAAATGTATTAAAAATACCTGATTTATTTGAAAGTACATCTTGACACTCTAAAAAAAAAGATATTCATTAGTTTCTGAAGTAAGTCAAACTATTTTTAGCATTTATCAGAGAAAAGAGTCAAAATATTGAATTTAACTTTAGTTTTTGCTGGGGTTTGAAACTGTTTATATTTGCTGAATGTTATAAATTTTAATGACATATATTTATCTTATGTTAGGAAAAGTGTACTAAATTGACTAAAAAGATGCATATTTTTAATTATGTGTCGCTTGTGAACAAATTTCTGTATTTCAGATTTGTATTTTCTAAAATTTGTATTTTGCCATAATTCAAAACAACACAAACGAAACGCGAGAAGAAATGCTCGTAAAGCCAAACTGAGCATTGTTATCAAAAAAAAATAACCAAGGGCAATGTAAAAAAGAATGATAAATATTTTGAAATATGATAGCTACCATTGGTAGGTGAAGTTAAAATATCATTACTCATAGTCATAATACAACATCAGCAGAAACCTTAAGAATGCTAAGAGTTAATGATGAGGTAACGTATTTTTAATTTTAAAAAAATAGCTTTGTCTTAAAAATAGCAATAGTACTATATTAATACTACCGTATCAACTTTTTCAGGTTTGTCAACAGTTTTACCAATACTTTTCAGGATGGGATGTCACCAATTGAAGCCATTCGCTTTCATGAAAACAAATTTTTGTTAGAAGATAATTTCATGAGTTTGGCTAATGCTTCAATAAATCCTACTCTATAATCAAATATATTACTTACATAAATGTTGTAGGGTTGCTAACTTAGGCAGTTCAATTAATCCATTTGACAAACTAAAAGAAAAGTTCCATTTTATGAATCTATTGGCAAATTTTAGTTTGATTTATTCTGCATGCAAATTTTTATTGTAAATGTTTTATCTCTTTGTTTTTGTTGGCTGCAGAATGCTCTTTATTTCATACAAGCAGTGGCATTTGCTTAACATATTTGAAATGATTCTAAGCAAACCTTTATGAAAAATTTTACAAGATTCTAAAATTATTTGGGGGCGGGGTTGTTTTAAATGATAATATGGTTAATTTTGACTTAATTACTTCTTTAATATTCGTTTATTTTTTTAGTATCAGTAACATTTATTTTTCAAGTTAATTTGTTTTAATTGTTTTTCATAACAATTTTTCTAAAATATCTGAAGTTAAGAATATCTAAAGTTAAAAAGTTACTAAATCACATGAACTGCATGTTAACAATAGGTTACAAACATTTTAAGGTGTAACTTTAGCTTATTAACAACTAGTAATCTGTTTTAAGAACTTATCGAAGAAGTTCAACTTAGGTAGCTAAAATATTATATTTCTAGAAAAATACTTCCATTCATAAATACTGTAGTAAATAAATAACTTTTAGACATATTTTTAAAAACTTCCCTGTTAGATTTGCTATTTATTTATTTTCCAAGTAATATTGAAAAAGTGAAACTTTTTATATTTTGTTTAGTATTTCATTTTCATACTTTTTATTTCATGTATTAATATAAAAGTAATTTATCTGTATTCAGGAACAGCTGTTAAAAAGAGTTCATGAGGATCAGTTTTGCTTGTGACACACTGATGTGAAAAGAAATCATCATTTATTTTATCTAAAGAAATAATTTTCATCGATTCAACTTCAAGTTGTGAGGCATCATCTTCAACAATAACCATCTTATTATCAGCGACAAAAGTTGGAGCTTTGCCGCTAGCAGTTATGATTCATGCATCCCAATCAATTCAGAATTACATCAATGCGTTTCAGTTGTTGAAAATGAACTTTCCCCAATGTTTTGGGGGACAAGATGTAAGGAGGTTTTAAATTTTGTATTGTTATATAATATATTTAAGTGAACAATATGTATTTATCATGTATATGCTAAGCTGAAATTATATTTATTTACATTTTATTAATTTGTGCACATGCAGATTGTTCAAATTATATTTTCACTAATGATCTGCTTATGTATACTTAATATATTACATAGTAAAATAAATAGTTCTGCTTATAGCTTTTGTTTTTCTATTGAATGAGATAAATTATTTTTTTTTATCTGGTTCAAAAAATTTCTTAATGATGGTGGCCTTCGTATTTTATTTATTAGTTTCTGCAACTTTGTAACAAATTGTGAAATTATTTAGAAAATTAGAAATTATACAATATTTATAAACATTTTCAATATTTAAGGGCCATGTGTTTCACACAAATTATCTTTCTTATACATGTGTTTGTCTATAAGTATAAACTGCATCTTTTATTTAAAATATAGTATCCAGAAGTCTTTATGAGTGATGACTCTTCGGCAGAAAAAGGAGCATTGGCAGCAGTTTGGCCTGAAGCAAAGCAATTGTTATGCCATTATTTTCTATCAATACTATCCTGATCCAAACCATGATTTGTTGACTACATATTTTTTCACAAAAACATTAAAATTTGTGCTTATTAAATCCATGTACTTGTGTAATAAAAAAATTTTTTGTCTATATCTGTTGTATGTAAAAAGTATGTTTTATAAATAAAATAATATTGCAACTAAATGTCAGTAGTAAATTTGTATTTAAATAACTTATTTTCACCAAAAATTAAAGTTTATTCTACTAAGAAATATAAGCACAAATGTAGAAACATTTCTTTTTAATGAATTCATTTATTACATGAAATATTTATAAGGAAACAATGTCATCAAGTTTTAGCCAGTACAATTTTTCAAAGGAATCAGGTCTGAATAACCCTTTGTAACGGAATTTAAGAATTTTCATTTATGAAGCAGTTAGAAGGCTATCATCTAGACCAGTGATTCCCAAAAAGTGGTCATATAGACCCCGGGGTCTATGACAACTTGTAAGGGGTCTATGCCGGCAAAAAAAAAAATAATTTGGGGGGTCCATGAGTTGTATATAGGGGTCTATGGTAGTGGCGTTCATTAAACCAAATCATGATTTACATCTTTTAAAAATTTATCTAGTGGAAACTAGATTTTACCAATTTAACTGATTTATGTACTAAATTTAGTGAGGTTGACTAGGTGACAGCATAAATTTTACTAAGACGAAGACCATTCCAGAATTAAGCTAAAGAAGTAATATAATACTGTCCGTTAGGAATACTCTCAATTTTTCACTGACAATCTGTCAGAAAAATTTAACCTGCGTTCAACATTTAAATGCCCTTTACTCAGATTTTTAAACTAAGTTTAAGATAGCCTTTTTCATTGTAATATTGTAGCAGACAACGAGAGAATCCCTATAGCAACATTGAAAAATTGTCATATAATTAGAACTGGTCAGCAATTTTGGCATTAAAAGACATCTGCTATTTGTCGCAAATTATGGAGAAAGTTTTTAACTGCTTTTACTAGTTCGAGGGAGTTCCATTGACTTTATCCATCTAAAAAAAAAGGGGGGTGGACACTTACTAACAAAGGTTATTTAGGGTTAAACGCGACTAGATTGATGTCCAATGTTCAAAACTTTGCTATTGAAGCACCAGATTCATTCTCTCATTAAAAGAATTTGTTTGCGGTTCAGTTATTTTATCTATTTTTAATTCATTAATATGTGCTTCTTAAATTTTAAATGCTATACTCACTATAGTTAGAAAATTAAGTCTTTTAAAAGTAAGTAGTAGCACACATGTGCTGTCAAAAAGATATTTAAGTAGATAAATTTGCAAAAATTCAATATTAAGTAAGCAGTGGTCTACAGGAAACTGAAAAACAGGGCAAGGGGTCTGCGAGACAAAAAGTTTGGGAACCTCTGATCTAGACCATTATTAATTAGTAGATCAAGTATTAATGAGTAAAGTAAAATTTTTTTAATATAAAAAATACATTATACCCCTTTTTTAATTTCCTTACTTAAAGTACCTGTAACATGTTGGTCTACTTTAAATATTACTTTTTAATGTATTTAGATTTATTCATATGAATGGGGTTCTCCGAAAACATCTTTTAGTTTTTAAGGGTTCAATGAGTCAAAAGTTTAAGGTCTTCAACCTGGGATTCCTGAACTTTAACAGGGGTTTCACAAATGATCACAATTTGCAGATTCAAAATTTTAATTTTATTAAAGATTGAGTTCTTAAAGGCAATTCACTAGTAAAAATTAATAGAAATATAAATCAATTAGCTCAAAAATTACATGAAGCAGTTTGGATTTAGAGAGTTCTTATATGTAGCAGGTATATTTTTACCAATTTCACTTAGCTTAACACATTACTGCAATTGACAAGTATTATTATTTTCAAGGTACAAAGTAAAATTGAAAGATGATATTGAACAGATTCCTGATTTGCATAGTATTTTAATAAACAGCAAAACATTAATCTCAATAAAAATGTAAAAATCAGTTTGGTCCAACATTAACCAGAAATGCAAAAACATTTCTGAATACTTCCCTGTTCAAAAAACAAAAAATTATCTTGAATCAAAATCCCTTTCAAGACACACACTCCCTGATAAAAGAAACAACACAAATTGATGTATCGAATGACAATTGAAAATAAAATTTAGTGAAGTTGATATACACTTTTGGACTGACATTAGAAAAGAATATCCTTAAAGTACCAAGAGCTGTGAAACATCTAATGCCATTTGTTTCCCATTATATAGATTAAAAATTGTTTCTCTTTGAATGCTACGACAAAACAATACATGGAAATAGATTGGATGACATTAAGTCACAGACTTCAAAAAATGATTCAGATGTAAAAATACCTGGCAATAAAAAACAAACACTAAGTTATATAAATAATTTTTTTATTAATTATTATAGTTTAAAATATTGTTTATTATTTGTAGAATATATTTTTTTGAGCCCTCCTCCCCCATCCAAAACTCCATTAGCTACCTTACCATTCATTATCTTATGATCGGAGCTATGACAGATTTAAAAATTTAACATTCATTTTGTAGGATTCAATCAGTTCTAGGTGTGATTTTCAAGATTATGAAAAAAAAAACTCATTTTCACAGACCCATTTTCACTTTCTCTGCAAGAGATTAATTGTTACTCACCTGAAATCGAAATTATTGACCTACAGCACCATACTACACTGAAAAGTGAACATATGCAACTTTATTTCAACTGCAAGTTATATGAATTACTTTGAATTTCAAAATTAATTCCCAAATTTACACAATTTGGCTGCCAGATATTGCTGTGTAGGTTTGGATCAACACATGCTTCTGAACAAATGTTTTCTATGAACATAAATAATAAAAGCAAAATGTGTTCAAAATTAGTTGTGGTGTGTAGATATGCACTTAAAACATCATTTTATTAGTATTCTCAAAAGTGAAGCAGCACTAATATAAATTACTGCTAAAACAGTGTTGCAATAAAACCCACAAGTTTGTATACTTTTATCATATTATATTTTAAATTGAAATGACATAAAAACTATTTTGTCAGAAAGTGAACTCTTCCCAAAAAGGTTGGCCACACCTGATCTAGATTATTCACAAAATAATTTGCATAGAAAACAAATTTTGTTGTATATACTAATATGCAGTTTGTATATTTAATATAAAATACTTTAAATATTCATGTTACCTTATTCATTTATATAAAAGTACACAAAAAAAGAATTAACAGTTGCCAGACTTACTATCTGATGTAGAACATTGATTTAAATGTTTTTAGAAGTTAAATTATAGAATATTTATAAAGGTTAAAACTGGGGAACTATGTGGAATATATTTTTCTAATATGGTTCTAATATTTTCAAATATGGTTTCTACAATTTCAATAAATAATTTAAAATATATTATTCATGTGCAAGAAGTTGCTGAACTATATCTATACAAAAATCTTTAAAACTACAGATGTATATGGTTTTATAGAAATACACAATGCACTGTGAGAAACATATATTTAATTAAAAATAATTTACATCTACCTTCAAAAAATTCAACTACAAAAAAAAAAAAAAAAAACTTCAAACCACGGTTAACTTAGAAAAATAACTTGATAGCTAATTTATCTTCAGAACTTCATACTTACAGATAATCAATGAAGCAAATCCTTTATGATCTGGGATAATGAAATTTGTTGCTCTTAAATCCCCAAAAAGATATTAACCGTTCTATTAACTTGACGATCAGATTGTTGGATGACAATAAATTAAACAAATAGTTATCATGGGAAAGGAGCAAAAAATGATACAAAATAATTCAACTTAATGGCAATGCGACTTAAACAGATTATCATTGCATTTAGCCTCAGGCAACACACATATTCCGGAGTAAAAACCAAGTGCAAATGTAAATATAAACATTACAGGTAACACGCATGCGCGGAAATGTATTTTGTCGCCAAGCTGCAAGGTGTGCCAACCTCGCCAAGAGGGCACCAATCCATGACGGATTCATAAGTCG
>BMAU01018031.1:0-147721 GCA_019973935.1 Trichonephila clavipes | reverse complement strand
TAGATAGATATAGATGGATATATATAGAGAGAGATAGATAGATAGATAGATAGACAGATAGATAGATAAACAGA
Organism: Trichonephila clavipes; assembly: GCA_019973935.1. Lineage (NCBI taxonomy): Eukaryota > Metazoa > Arthropoda > Arachnida > Araneae > Nephilidae > Trichonephila > Trichonephila clavipes. Next base: position 147,647 of record BMAU01018031.1, on the reverse strand, counting down.
TAGATAGATAGATAGATAGATAGATAGATAGATAGATAGATAGATAGATAGATAGATAGATAGATAGATAGATAGATAGATAGATAGATAGATAGAAAGATAGATAGATAGATAGACAGATAGATAGACAGATAGATAGACAGATAGATAGATAGATAGATAGATAGATAGATAGATAGATAGATAGATAGATAGATAGATAGATAGATAGATAGATATACATAGACTAGCTGGTATACCCGTTCTTCTTACGGGTGAACTGAAAAATTAAACAACACAGATTGAAGGATAAAGAAGTTTTTAATGAGTTTATTTTACGTGAATTGCAAATTAAACAAAAAAATCTTTTGGCATAACTCAGGTAACAAAAAAAAAAGAGAAATAAAACACCTTTGTTAAATTTTAAGTATGTAGGTCTAATAGCTGATAAAAAGGATTTTTTTTTTATTTATAACTCCCCGTAACACTCTTGAGGTAGTTGATTTTTGAAAATACCTTCCTAAGCTGATCTCTGCTCAGCAAACGTAACACATTGTTAAAAGTTTTGTGTAATGAACGCTTAAAATAGTGTAAATAACTTTTATCTGAAAGTATAATACATTAATATTACTTTCTGTAGTATTTATTTTATGTTAAAATTGTAATATTCGCAAGCAACGCCGTTTCTTAAATTATAATGACGATCCAATGAAAAACATAGCGAAATGTTAACGATAGAGTCAAGTTGGCCAATGCCTAGTTACTTTCATAGCTCGAGCTTTATTAGAGCTTTGTAAGACCCACCCTGTAGGGCAGCGATGCACGTCAATACTTTATCCACCGCATAATGATTTACTGCAGTTTTTTTCATACAATATTATTTTGGATCACTACATTGAAAATTAAGGGATATACATAAACAAAATACTCCACTTTGGGAAATTTAATCCGTTAGAGCTAATAAATTAAATAAAGATATTCCACAGTAAAATTAATTATATATACCGTTCACTTAAAATAAGTAGTCAAATCATTTTCTAAGGTCTTTATTAACATACAAAAATATAAGACACTTAAATTTTGACAAACTATTTTTTCCGCTAAAATACTCATCATGGAACCCGTGCTGCCATATATCTTGGAAGAGTGGATTTCAAAGGATATTCCTGCTAATTATTGGTAGAATATTCCTTCTAAGTTGGTGTGGTGTGGTAGTTAGGAGAAAGGGGTGCTAGCTCAGATGTCATCCACGTTACTTGACTATGGTTCAAAATTAAGTGATCCGTTGCCAAAAGCCCTCGTTTAGCTGAACAGTGCAACATTAATATTCACTCACTCTCACACTCCAAGAAATACAGAACAATAGTTATTGCGTTTTTAAGTGTAAAAATAATTATATCTGCCTATTCAATTAAAATTATAGCGTTATAATTAACTACTAACCACAAATAAATTTTTAAAATTTGTCCAAATGATGCAGTGGGAAAGAGAAAGCTTATTTACTTTAAGTATCAGAACTGATAAAAGCATTTATTTGGAAAAAAGATCAAGTTCTTACTACCAAATGTGCATAATAAGATGTTAAAAAAATCATTCAAATAAAGAGAGATTTATAACAACCTCTCCCTTCAAAACTTAGTTTGATTCTGAAATAAAAAAATAGGCATTATGTCAGAGGAATTAATTAGAAGCGAGCACGTTGCGTAGCCAAAAAACAAAAAAAGGTTTTTCACAAACAAAAGATAGATATATGCAGACGTGGGTTTTTTTTTTCTTGCAGCGCATGCCAGAATTGCTAGCAGAAGACAGAATTTTTTCCTACTTACTTGACAAACATCGTTATATTTTTGACACTTTTCCCAAATCTTTATGAATTATAGTCTATACTATAAATTATAGCCTATGTGCTCTTCTGATGTATAAGCTATATTACTGTAAAGTTTCATTAAAATCCATTCAGTAGTTTTTGCGTGAAAGACTAACAAAGATTTTCACAAGCTTTCACATTTATAACATATATTAGATATACATAGATATAGATAGATATAGATAGATAGATAGATAGATAGATAGATAGATAGATAGATAGATAGTTATATATTATTCCTGAGTTATAATTTCAAAATTTTATCTGTAAATAATATTTTATCACAGGAATATTTTCGTTGAAAATGTAATTTCTTTCTTTACCTTTCATTTCCCCCGAATTAATATGCGATTTGTAAAAAGTAAATAAATTTTAAGAGAATATTCGTGTTTCGAAAACTGATACAGTTTATTAAATAAAATTTGTAATTGCTTAATGCGGAAAGTTGTTTTATCTCTTCTCATATTCCAATTTTAATTACGGTGCTCAACATTAAAAACTACTTTCTAATGAGCTTCCACTGTAATAGTTTAAGAAATTTCCTGGAAAATACTCTGTTCCGAGAAATTCTTGAAATATTTCCGATTTTTTATGTTTGAGTATTCTGCGTTCTACCTAATTTTGAACATGTGGAATAAAAATACGTTTTAAATAACAAAAAAAGCAATTGCAAAATTCATAATATTTATTTGAATGTGGCTTTTTAACACGATTCTGGAAATGGAATATTTGTTTTCAACAACATCTTTTTGGGTTACTAAGATATATTTTTACAGGGTCTTGCCGAAGTCGAAAGGCATATTTAGAGGAGCGATAGTAGGCAGAAGGGGGATGTCAAATCACGACAGACCATGAGGTCGCAAACCACATTTAATAGGAGTAGTTTGCAAAAATATTTACGACGGATTGATGAGAGTTGAATGAAAAGAGGCAATGATAATAAATACATTTAATAAACGCAACGCTTGTTTACAATACGAAGAATGCATCACAGCTCGACGTCAGAAATGCGATTATCATAAAAATTGCTCGAAGTTAACGGAGCATTGATCATAGCTCTGCCGACACCGATGGAAGAAGGATTGTTTGACGCGTAAAGGTGTGTTCGCGTCGGCAGGAAGTAATGCAGCGTTTCTCAAACTGTGGGACTCACCCCACCCCCCAGGAAGGCGTCATAACCCTACGTAGGAGGTGCGAGCATATCGAGAAGTAGAAAATAAAAGATTTAAAATAATTATCAATTTACTGAAAAGAAGCAAAACAAAATACATTCTAGCATAACAAAAAAAGCAATACGTATTCACACGGATATATGATACTTATCAATGTATTAGTACGATAAACAGTATTTGATAATTTATGAATAGTTAGTTAAAAACACAAAGGTTAGTAATTAGTAGTGTGTGACATTCCCCATCGTGGTAGAATATCTCTCGGAGTGTCAGCGTGCGCTAGAGGTGTAGGATTAACGGAAGAACTAGATGCATACATAATCTTAATATATCTTTATTGAGATTTTCAACTTAAACTTCTAATAAATTAACACTTTAAAAAACACTTTAACATTTACTATCTACACTTTAAAAAACTTACGGGATTGGTAACCATTTGCCTCCTAGACGACATAAGTTTTAGCAAGCTAAAAACTCATTTTAAAAGATAATAACAAAAAAAATTATACTACACATGCAGATGACTTCATGACATCCAATCTTCACATAAGCAAGAAAGTAAAATTTATTTATTTTCGAAGTAATCTTTACGCACATTAGCGGGATGCTCTCGGTACATTGCTCTAGAACATAATAAATAAAATTTTCGTGTCATTCTACGCAACTTACATTGGAAAAAGGATACATTTATACGTTACTTCAACCATGCTACAAGAAGATCTTCACTTATCTTTATCGCAAATTTTCTTCCAAATAATTATTTTTCAGATTTGCGAGCCATATTATATACATTTATAACATATGCATTCACTAAACTGATGTTTTACATGCTATCTGTGAATTCGTGATTTTGAAATTCAATAAAACTTTAATTTTCTGATTCATCCTCAGAAATAAAATTATTATAAGCAATTAACTATTTTTTGATAATTCTCAAATAGCCTCAGGTTTACCCCAAAAGTTTTCTTCGCGAAAACATTTTGACATCATCTCGAAAACGCAGAAAAAACTAAGACAGTTTCTCAATTCCAAACGTTACTGCCACCCATTTTTCTCTCAGACTAACATTGCTCTAAAAATACTATATTCGAAAACTAAAATATTATTGAGAAAAAGAAATATCATTATCTGTATTAAAGTCTGGTAGAAGGTACTGAGTTGCACGTTACGTTTTCTGTTTGGGGTGGGGGGAGTACAAGGTCGTTGTTACAGCCGTAGTCTGCTAGACGAATAAGTAGCATTCAAGGGTTGAAAAGTAGTGAGTATGAGTATTTTCTCAGAAAATATATACTACACTGGTATTGAATTGTTTGCCGTAGTACACAAATGAAATAAAATTGTCAAAATACACATAAACAAAAGAAAGGTACGTACTTCATGAATGCATAGAGTATTTACAAGATAAATATGAAAAGATTAATTCATACATGGTATACAGTAATTTACCATGTACAGTACATTAATAACTGATCAGAAAGTACTTTATGAACACATAAAGTTGACTATAATAAATATATTAGATAATAAATAATAAACTGGCCAAGTGGCCAGTTTTCACAAAATCGGCCCCACTGGCTGGTGTGTCCGAGTTACATGAACTACCGGGATATCGAGTGCTGAGTTTTGGGTCTCTACTCTATTGAAAAATAATTGTATATTAATTTAGGTAATTGCCTTATTAAATTAAAAATTGTATATTGTTTAATATTTAAACATTACCAACTAACATATTTACACAGATTTCATCTACTTAACCAACAAAAAAGTTTTTCGGAGGAATTTTTATATAGTCGTATGTATCATTTAGCTGATTTAATGGCTGATAAAAAGAGAGATTACAAAGCGAAGGATAAAGGACAAAATATGTGAATGAAAGCAATCATAATGAGAATGGGATTGTAAAGTAAAAAGTACGAGTATTTCTACAAAAAATATATTTTCTACTGTACTTGTACATATTGTTGTTTGCTTGAGAATACAAAAGAAAATAAATTGCCCAAATAACCTTAAAAACAAAGGAAAAGTATATACTTTTTGGAAGCACATAACATTTACAATATGAAAATGAACATTATTAAATACATAGTATGTATTAATTTACCTGATCAGAAAAATTTTTATGAATATATAAAGCTGTCTGTAATAAATAAATTGGATAATATAGGTTGATTCATAATTAGTTGACCAAATTTAAAAGCATATAACTGTTTTTGGTAAATTTCAGTCTCCCTATTACCAGATTTATTTAAAAAATGAATCTTTTAAATTACTTATCTAACTATTTCTATTAGTGGGAGTAAATTATGGCTCCAAAATTATAAAGCTTTAAAAGAATGGTTGCTCAAATTTTGTCGTAAATAAATTTATTTAGAAATCAAAAAAGACATTTTGCTAATGGAATACAATCCTAAATTTGAAAAGAAATATAATTTGGCTGGTAATGAAAAGCTCGAGGAAAGGAATTTGGAGAAAATGAAGTCCTTGGTGAAAAGAAAAAAAAAGTAACTAAAAAGATTTTTTTCTGTAGAAAATCATTTGCGTCAAATGGCTTTAGAAAAAAAAAATTACTGATTTCACAATTGAAGAATTGGGTATAAAAAAGTGAATACACCAGTCTAACATTAAATGTCTGCAAAAACCATAGAAAAACGAAGAAAATGTTTTTGTCTTTTTTATTTAATGCTACGCAAAGGTAGGTACAAAACATCGATCACTTCTGTTGAATCCCTGTTACATCAGTCATCTACAACTGGCAAAATGATGGTACAAAATATTTCACGTGAAAAGTGTCTCATAGACGCAGCTGTTTTTCAAAAGGAAAGTCGACCGTCAGGTGTTATGGTATGGATAGCAATGTCCTCTCAAGGCTTAACAAAAAAAACATTTTTTTATTGAACCAAGGCTGAAACTGGTGCTAAATATTATCAGAATTAAGTTTTGAAGCACATGATCAAAGGAAGTAACGTCTTTCTCAAGGAAACTTTCTTTTCACAAAGATTCAGTGCCAAGTCATACTGCAAAACCAACGATAAAATGGCTGAAAGATAAAAAAATAAATTTTCTTTCTTCTGAGAAATGGCTAACATCACACCCTATTGCGCTCTTTGCAATTACTTTTTATATTGATACTTAAAAAGAACAATTAAACAGACGTAAGGTAAGATCACTTCAATGGCTTCAAATCAAAGAGAAAGTTAGAAAAATACCCCCAAATATGGTTGAAATAGCTATTTTAGCTTGGCTTAAATGTTGAGGTAAAATGTTTAATACAAAGGAAACCCCACTGAAAATTTCATGTAAATAACTCAATTCAATACAAATTTATGATACTCTGAAATAAATCAAGCTATTTTTTAATCAATTTGTAATCAATAAACTGGCTGAGTGGCCTGTTTTAGCAAAATAGTCCACACTGGCTGATGTCTCCGAAATATTCAGAAAAGCGAGTTACCGAGTGCTTTGTTTTCGGGACTCTACTGTATTAAAAATAATTGTACATACATTTTGATAATCATCTTATTAAATTAAAAATTGTACATTGTTTAATATTTAAATATTACCAACTTACATTTTTATGCTTAGATTTTATCTAATTAAATAACAATTAAGTTTTTCGAAAGGATTTTTATGATGACCGTTGTATTAATTAGCTGATTTACTGACTCACTGAATCAAAATGTTATTGAACCAAAAGAGAGATTTCAAAACAAAGGATAAATGACTATTTGTTTGCATCAAAACAATCCTTATATCGAAGAGAATATTTTTAAAGAATCTCTTTCAAATTGCAAAAAGGTCCGTCACAGTTGGTTGGTATTTAAAAATTAGGTATGATTTATGAGGATGGTAGCATAACATTTATGTGAGACAATTAATAACCATTTAAAAATTACCGCATCTTTGAAAACACTAAATGATTAATATCTCTTGGAATGTGAATGACTTATCTTGACTAAATTTAAACGAATGAAATATTTCAGACAAGAAATGATTACTCTTATTTCTCATTCAAAAAAGACGCTTAACTTGACTGTATATTTCACTAAGTTGTTTGTATAAACGAAATGAATGACTTAGAAAACAGTTTGACATATCCGACTAAACTAAAAGGGGGGGAAACTACTTAACTTTAAAGAGTAAGTAAATTTTACTCTCTATGATTTTTTTAAAGTAATCATTTTATTTTATTCTTTAATGCAGTGGTTCTTAAACTTTCGATCACCGCCCCCGCCCTTTATGTATCAACGTGACTTCGAGAACACATCCTTCCCTGACATAATGTTCGTAATCAAAATACAAGTTCTTGTAGAGTTTTTTCATTGAGGACAATTTAATTATCTAGTCTAGTATAGCACATCTTTAAATTTTTCTGCGAGGTTTTTCAGAGTCTCTAAAAGAGGAACTTCTAACATTGCACGAAAAACTCCGCCCATTCCTTAGAAAGGCGCTGCAGACTTCTAGGAATCCATGGACCACAGTTTTAGAGCAGACTGTAACATCGTCAGTAGCTAATCATCAATAAATTGTCACAGCCTAATTTGAAAATAAAAGGTTTGTTTATTTGCTCAACAAATTTTTATTGAAGCAATAAATTACAGTTTGTACGCCAAGCCGGTGCAGTCAGTCTATATTACTCCAATTCTCCAACGCCACCGGCATTCATCGTCTTTCCTTCCTTTCCACTCCAATCTCGAGCCAAGTCTCTTTCTTTAGTGCTCCCTTGAGGTTCTCTCCATCCAGGGCTCTCTTCTCAAGTTCTCTCGATCCAGGGCATGGCTCTCCTCTCATCTCCTAAAGCAAAACCCTTTTTAAACACCAGCCTTCTCATGGGCCTGCTACAAAAGTCTCTCTCGTCCTCCCTAGTCATATTTGTGCCTAACACACAAATACACACCCGGGCCGTCTGGACCAGGGCGCCAAAATTCTTGTCCAACATCTGGATACACTTGTCCGTCACACCACCTGCGTTCTATCATCCCATTCTCTCGACACCCGCCGAGGCGACAGGATTATTTTAACCCTCCAACCGGACAGCACGGATTTTTCCGCCTACTAGAGAGGCTTCGAAAACGGACCACACTGAATTTGTCGTAAGGCCGGGGACTCACCAAAAATGAACCAAACAGATTTTTTCCCCTTCAAGTAATGTGTTCAAAACCGGTAAGGTGGTATTTTTCCGAATTGTTTTCCCCCTTTAAAGGCTTACGATCTTGAAAGATAATTAGAGACGGTCGAAGAGACACAATGGGCATTGAGGGGAAGTTTTATGGCTCACGGGAGACTGGTTCCTGTGGCAATCGTAAAATCTTCAACCTAAAGTGTACACAAATAGCAAATCAACGAGTTGAGAATTCTCATTTTTTTCTTTACCTTAAAATTCTCAAATGGAATTAAGTTTTTATAATGTATGTCTAAGTTTTTAAAAAATATCTGTAGTATTTAAATTCAAATTATATATTAAAACATTGAGGATAATTTACTAATTCATTTTTCTTATTTTAATCAATACTTTCAGGGATTTTTTTTAAAAATGATTATTTTGTTATGTGTCAAAAAAATAAAAAAAAAAAAAAAAAAAATTTAAAATCTTTTAAAATTTCGGACACTTCTAAACATGAATAATTTTTAAGCTTCTGAATTACATTATTTGCAAAAAATTTATATGTATTGTTAAAAAAAACCCCTATTTAAATCTTTTAGTTTTTCATAATTTTAAAGCCAGATATTCAGGGCATCTTGCATAGAATCCCTTGTTTTGTATTGTTCAGGTAACAAATTATATTTGAATTTTGAATGTCTGAACATTAATTTCATTCAAAGAGAACTTTAACTTCAAGTTTATATTTTTTAACTTGAATCTTCAAATAAAGAGTATTTAAAAGCATCTGGACAAATTTACAGTTAACATTTGCGCATATAAATAAATATAAAGATCCTTTTTAAATTCAGGTTAAAAAATATATATTTATGCATAATCCCTCATCATTCATGTTCCATTAGTGGTTGACTGAAGAAAAGGTTATTAAAATTTTGACATTTTTATAATCTTAACCATGCAAAACTAGGAATTTCGTATTAGCTCCACTATAAAAAATAATGTGAAGTATTAAAAGCAGAATATTTCCGAGGCAATAGAATAATGTAATTTTTCTTCCTTGTGAAATGTGTGAATGTAAAATTTTTAAATTAAGGCATTTTATATTAATAATTTTATAATTTCAGTTCTTATTCCTGATATATTTTTCATACAAATGTAATACTTTAATATTATAAGAAGAAAAACAGCTGAAATTTCTGTCGTGACAGAAAAAAATTTTTTAAGTTTTTCTTGAGTTTTCTTGTGCAATTAGTACTCTCTAAAAGTTGATCATTTATAAAAATGTGTGGGTTGAAAAAATATGAAAATGTAATTATTTTAAAGAAAAACGTATAAGTAATATCTTAAAGTGGTATTTAAGTTTAATTAAGCTTATAATAATTATTTTTCAGAATTATAAACTTTAAAGTGGTTTTCTCAGTTTGTGTTTTTCGAAACCTTATTGCATTCAAAATGCTACTCCTTCGACAATTATTTACCAATCACTTAAATTTTTTCCTGCGTGTGAAAAATAAAGCATGTAATAAAATTAGGGATCCGTTTTGCTATAAACTGAATACTTTTTTTTAAAAAAAAAAAATATAAGACATGTTGGCTTTTTCGTTGATTTTTAGCCTGTATATCAACATTTTATTTTTTTCTCGAAAACGAATGAAGTTATTCTAAAATCGATCCCTAAAGTTGTTAAAAACATCCATAAGAATATTATAAAAAAATTTCAGGTCAAAAAATTAATTTTTACAAAAGGAGTAGGATTTTAAAATTTTCCCAATTTTCTTCAAATAATTTAAATTTTTAAAATTGTGTGAATAATATATGAAAATTTTCATCTGGTAACATTTTCTTGAATAGAAACATTGTATAAAATGTTAAAATATAATTTTTAAATACGTAAATAAAGAAGTTTGCTCAAAGGGTGCCAAGTCCCCTTAAACAGATTGGTTGGTTATTAATATTAATTACAGTTAATTATTAAGAATAACTTACAAATCATAATTGTGACCGTAGCATATATACTTTCAATTCATTTGAATGAAAATATAAAATGACGATGCAACTACGAACATAATTTAACCAACTGCTCCGTAATAGATGCATAGGGCTCTTTCTCCCCCCCCCCCTTATAAAGGAAAGAAAAAGAAATAGTTCACAAATAAATACGATGTAATTCACTTCGTGTTATTTTTAACGCTATCTTCTAATCGTCTGCACTAGAAAAGAACGGACTCGGAATCGTTACGAGTTATTTTTTTACGACGAACGAGTCAGCTCATTTGGGACATTATTTGAAAAGTAATTAACGAATTAAGGTGTTATTATCAATTCTCGCCAGCAGTATTCCCATCGTAATGTCTAGAAATAACGATCGAGCCTAATTACCGATCTATACTACCATATTTAGTTGTGGTGGATGGCAACAGTAGCAAAACTTGGAAAGGAAATATGTTTTCATTAACAGATGATAAGAGAGAGGGAAAAAATATTTTTTAGTAGAATGAAGATGAAACCAGTGAAGAGAGTGTTTTTTTTCAATTGCAAAAAAAAAAGTCCTCTGGCTCTATTCACAATCAATTATATAAGAGAGAGAATTCGTCGTTTTTTATTGTTAAGATAAGAAAATATGTATCAGAGCTAGCTTTCTATCGATGTGCGATACGGAGAAAAATTCTTAGGTCTGCCTTTTGTTCATCCTGGGGGTATTGTAAAACTAATATCGCCGTTGTTTAATTAGAAATCGATATATATCATCAAATCGATTGATTTTTTTTGTTATTAAACATTTTTTATTCTCCTACTCTTCAAAAAATAATAGAACTGTATATTGAGAAAACAAACCAACAGTAGATATTTTTGAACAAAAGGGTCTAATGGAAAAATATTTGATGAACTATTTTTGAGAGGTGACATACTTTTTCTTTAAACTGTATTGCTGTAACATTATATAGAGCAATTACCTAGTTTTAAAATTTAAAACACTTGTAGCTATTAATTTTGTTACCAATTTTCTTTTTTGCAATAAATAATAATAAGTTCGACACTTTAAAAGGAATTATAGTGTGACGTATATTATGAATTGTGTAATCCCCAGATATATTAAATTAGAAACAGAAAGTTAATGCGAAAAAGTATCTTATTTTAAAATATTTATTTTTAAAAAGAAACAGCATGTTATACTTGTTCATTTCAGTTGTATTCAATTTTGCTACTTATAACTAAGCAAAATTTCAAATAAATCATTAATGCCACCAAACTAAATTTATTACCTTAAATGCTTTTTTAAAATTTATCATAAAATATAATTCACCATTTTTATTTACTCTTTTTGTTTGATAACAAGCTTTTGAAATCAATTTTAGTGTTTCTTACTGCATACATTTCGTTTTCATAATTGTTTGTAATTTTAATTGTCACGTTGCAGTAATGAAATCAAAAATGTTTTTAATAGCTGAAATAAGTGTTTATTTGTAAAATTCAATTATTTGTCTCTGTTTCTTTAATTAAAAGTTCTTAAAATTATATTTTAATATATATTGCTTTTGGAGTTATATTACATTAATGCCACCCTCCCGAAACAGCCTTCGTTTCAGTATTTTTGCTAGAAAAAAATAATTCTAAAATAGATATAAGTATAAAAAGAAAAATTTAAAATATCAAAATATTTATTATGCGTATTTGAGATAATATTATTTACACATTTTAACGGTGGAGATTCGATAGCATAAATTGTATTCACAGCTGAAAATACTTTATTCAAGATACAAAGAGAAAGAACACTCATTCCTTGTGCATGTTATATAAAAGAATAATTTGCATTTTAACATAGTAGTAAATGTTAAAATACTGCATATTAAATTCCTTAAGCACTGGTAATTCTTAATAAATATTTATAGATGCAATTTATATAGGTTCTTAATTTAAATTAGAAATATTTAAGATGTATCAAATTATACAATTTACTTTTTTATTATAAATATTGCAGAAAATAGCTATGTCATGCTTCCATGGCTGTTATCATTTTAGAACAAAATAATGAAGACCATGACAGGTGCAAGAACAAATAATATTTAATAAAGATTACTCTTTACAACACAAGGGAACACAAAATATACGTAACACACATTTCAGAACTCTTTCAACATTGTACGAGGAAAAAAGGCTTATTCCTCACCTCATGCGAGCAATATTTTCGTAGAACTATAGGTAGAACTCCTTGTCGGCGAAGTTTTACCAAACTCCCCAAAAGATCTCCTTGAGAGTGTATCTGGTCTATTGGGAAGGGGGAGGTTAAAGGAATAAAGAAACAAATAATCTGAAACAAGTAAATCCTTCGCAAAGACAATCAAGCTCCTTTTATTGCATTCCAAAGCCTTCGGAATAAATGTATGGATATCAGTTCACAGAAAATATCGTACTTCGCAAAGACGTATATATACGTCCGGGGCAATTAACCTACTGGCTGTGTGAGACGTTTATATACGCCAGTGGTATTAAAGAGGTAGAGGCCGAACTGTAGGTTTAGTTTCAAAATATAGTATTATTGAATTCAATATATCGTTATTGTATGGGGCCGGGGGGGCGCGATTAAAATAATGATTGAATATTTGCCCACAGATAATGAAAGTTTGAGAAGCACTGTTATAAGATGGCAGTTTTTCGCTTCAAATCAGGGATACTAGAAATTCAGTAAGGTACGGTTACTTCAGTTGTTAATGATCTGTTTCACTTTCATTCATGTTAAATAACATTGTACAAAAAATTATGCAATATATATATGCATATATATATATATCTTTATTATCAGTCGCACATTACTTCTTTTAACGAATAAAATAATTTTTATAGTTGTCTCTTTTCATTTAAGGTAACAAAGAATTAAATGTATTTTGGTTTGTTTTAAAGAATATTTCATTTTGTGATGTCGTTATGGATTGGTATTTTATTATTGCAGAGTTAGAGTATATTCTCGGAGAGTTGATACCTCTTTATAAGGCGGCACCATATAGGTTGAATACCAATCACCGCAAGTAATTTTGACACCTAGTTTCCACCCCAGGAGAAGGCTCTTAAATTCTGACTGTGCGAAATCGACTTAGGAATTTTATTTTGTCAGGAGCACCTAAGTCAAACAGGCCACAATATGGATGCTTTCGATTTTCTGCATCATGAAAATCCACCGACTGGGGCCGGAGTCAAACTTGTAACCTTTGGGGTACAAGGCCAGCGGCAAAACAGCTGCACCATCCAGCCGGTGTATTGAAGTATAAGTAGTAATAAACAGAACAAGCGTAATACAAGTTATGATTAAACCTAAATTACCTGATAATTAGTGATACCATTAAATAATAAATTTTGATAAATATTATACTCTGCAATATGAAAATATTTTGTGCACATTCTTTCCGGTCCCTATCAATAATGGGTATATTGAAAAGTTTGTGGCTTAACGACAAAAGACAAGTATCTTAAAACTTGCAGCGAAAACAATTTTTCTTATAATTTTCTCCCGATAACTTATTTGGGAACAATGTTAAAAAAAATAATGAGAGATTCACAGATGTGGAGGAAAATAATATTTTATAAGAATATTATTTCAGTAAATTAAAGGTCATATAAGATAAATGTTATCTTAAAATAAATTTTTCAAAGAATTTTTATGAAATGTAGAATATTTTTAAAATGAAAATTAAATGTAGAATATATAATATGCTTACGTTTTCTTAAGTTTGTGTATTTTTCAAAAGCATGATTTGCAAACCAATTTTATATTAAAAAATAATTGCAAAATCCATCTACTCTTTTGTAAGGATTCTTTCTTACAAATATATTCAATAGTTGTTCAACGTACCACATTAATGAGTTACGTACAGTTTTATACTCAAAAAGAAACATCCAATTCTTCAAATTTATTTCAAAAATTCGCCAAATCCATCGCCAACTCTACCTTGATTCACCTTCTCGTGAAACGTGTCTATTCCTTTTATTTCTTTCCTAAATTCCATTTCATCATTCCTGTAATTGAAGTCTCCATCAAAAGACACGCGAATGATAAGTAGAGCTACAGCTCATTTCAAAATGGTCTTTCCCTTCGAATTTTAATTTAGAAGAACTTCGAAAGATGAAGATTAAATTCCAGCGTGCTTTTTTCAAACATTTATTTTGATAGAGGCAGAACTATTTACATAGACATGCTTCATTTACTGATTATGTGGAGTGGGAAATTTGGAGATAAGTTTTTATTTCCCCGGGGGATAAGACAGTTTGAAATGGTAACGTCCCAAATTGCCATTGCTGTGCACATTTTTTATAGGTTTAATGTAAACAAATAACGGAAATATGAAATATAGAAAAAGGTATTCGATCGTAAATGGCATGAGTACACAGTAATATTCAACTATGGATGATGTCTCTCGCAAAAACTGTTTCAAATAAGTACGAGTCAATTGCATTATTTTGTTAGGTTACGGACGCCCCCAACACACATACACACATATAAACTCCTGATGAAAGAAAATCAAGTTTTGATGCAATGACCATTCCCCCAGGTTTCAAGGCAAGCCTATCTTCTCTTTTATGTTTAATGTTCAGAGTGAAGTCAAAAGTAGTATAATGGATAGATATATTGAATATGTTATAAGTTTGAAAGATAGATACTTAAGGGGTGTTGGAAAGCTAAATTGCCATTGATGATAAACATTTTTTTAACCTCTAGGGTATTTAGAAGTTTATTTTTAAATAATAGTTGAAACAAATTTTAATGGCGAAAATTGTAAATATTTGTTTTTGCTTAAATAACGACTGTATAAACCAAAACATGTTTTTTATTTTAAATTGAGCCTTTATTTTTTTAATTAGATGTCTCACTGTATACATTAAAATCAATTTAAAAATGTAAATTTTAATGTGCGATGCTTTTGTAAAAAAATTTTTATGAATTATTTATAATGATGTCTCTAAAATGAGCTTTTGTAAAAACTCAAAAATTTTACAAATTTTTCAAGTAAAAAATGTGTCAAATTTCGCAATGTTTGATAAAATATTTCATAATTTATTAAAAAATTCAAAATTAGCTAAAATCTCATTTTAGTATAATGAGTGAGGTGTACTTTAATAGTATGAAATATTTCAAGCATGTACATAAAACAGATTTTGAGAAAAGGTACATCGAAAACAGCCAATTTAACATTGTCAGTAGAGAGAGAGAGAGAGAGTTTCCAACTCCCCTTAAAAAACGTTCTAATTACTGTCGAATTCAATGAAGTGTAAGTAAATTCAATACTGACAAGAAGAGAAGGGCGACTGTGTAGCAAATTGTTCAATCCTAAAAGTATATTAATAATAATAAATTAATATTAGTTTCACTAACTTTATTTATAGTAGTAAAAACTTTATTTATTATTTAATATTAATAACATTGATCTGAATAAAGGTGTATTTTTCATTGGAATGACTTAGAAAATAACGCAAATGTATTTTCTAATAAAGTAAATTTTTAAAGGAAGAACAATTTCGGATATTTTTTTTAAATCAATATTATGACATTTTTTAAATGTAAAGCAATAAACACTAAGAAGTAATAAATGTATTGTTACAAGTTAAGTTCTATTAATGAAGAATGCATATTTGAAAATATAATAAATGAGTTTTAAAAATACTTCATTAAATTATTGTAACTTTAATTTAGTTCTAAACACTGAATTATGAAACTGTTTTCTTAAGGTATCCGACTACGTTCGGAACCGTGATTTTGCAAAAGCGTATAAATGGATAATATTTATGATATTTAGTGTCACTTAGATTAGAAAATGTATATAAAATTGTTTTAGAAATATTATTACAGTAAAAAAAATATTTAAGTACAATATATTTTGACAAAAATGAACATAGAATGACCAATATTATTATTTTATAGAAGCATTTTTTATAAAAGGAAAACATTTTAGAAAAAAGTTTATTCTAAGTTAAATTTTTGTTAAAATATTGTATTTAAATATTTTTTTGTCAAAATGTCCTTAAAACAATTTTAGGCATGTATTCTAATCTAAGTGACACTAAATATCACTAAAATTATCCAATAATGCGCTTTTTTAAAGTCCCGGTTCCGAGCGTAGTCAGATATTTGAGAAACTAATTGTTGGTTGCATATAATGTAATTTGAAGGAATGTTTATGAAGAAAGATATATATAAGTTGATAATACAATATAAAACTTAAATTATATTGAAAAATTAATTTCATCCGTTTTGTAAGAAATACTGTATTTATTAAACACTTAACTGCAATTTAATAAGTGAAAATTTTTAATTATTTATGTTATTGTTTATTGCATAAAATTAAACTTGTCAAAATAAATTATGTATTCCATTTGAAATTTTTGTTATTTTTTACAAAAAAGGATTAATTTATCATTACATATATGCATATATATATATATATATATATATATATATATATATATATATATATATATATATATAGTATAATAAAATAAAATTGAAGAAGTTCTACAACCTACAGTGCTAAAGAATAAAGAAACTGGAATTCACAAGACACAACAAAAGTAGATACAAAGAAGTCTTTGGACTAAACTGGGGACCTATTATGATTTCTATAGATGTCACTGAATTAGGTCAGTGATTTAGGGTTAGCAATGCCTTATGGATACAACCTTCACCGTACAGCAGAAATTTTCGACATAATAGGAGAAAAAAGAGCCATGTTGAAAAGTTAAACCTATTTCTAACACGGCGATGGTGAACCTGACTACATAGTAAAATGAAATTAAGAAAAGAAAGCAATACAATGAATTTTTCAAGGAAAGGAAGAATAATTTTTTTTATATATGTATATAGTCTAATTCTCTAAAAACGAGGTATAAACACTGTTGTTCACTCTATAGTTGTATCTAACACAGAAAACACGTCAGCCTTTGATGGGCCCTTGCTACTCTCGTTGTTGTCGTATTTATCCGTTTCATCGTCTACAGGGTCGGATTTTTTTTGCACGAAGTCACAATCTCGTCATCATTTAGCATTTGAAATCCACAGTCTTTTGCAACTCATGCTATCCAGGTTTCAACATCTTTGTCGTATTCTTAAAATCATGGGATAGATAAGGCAAATTCGATAATCTCCTCCCTGTGGTAGCAATTGAATTCTTCTTCGCCTTCTAACCCGGCCACAGCTTATTCCATGCATTTTTCAGGCTCTGTCTTTCGAGCGAGTCCCACGCTTCGGCTAACGTGTAGCAGGCGTCTTTCATATTGAGGCTTCACGTGAAACAACTGTTGAGCATTGCACTTTTCGTAAACGTATTCATGTACAGAACATGTAGTTGACAAAAAAAAAACTGGCCCAGATATTTGATGCTCTGGATTATAAACGTTCGGATAAACGACATTCTAATGTAACTTGCTTAGATAGTATATAATGGGTTTTTTTTTGTATAAAGAGCCGAAGTTAGGTGGCATAATTTTCGGAAATACGACTCAAATTAAGTTAGTTTTACCTAAGTCAGCAGTTTATCGCTCCAATTGTGACTGTTATTGTTAGCACGGTTATATAAGATCACGTTGGTGAAAATGTCACTGTAAAAATGGGAAATGTGTGGGCACAGTACATAATGATGTGATAATTACGTCGCGGTAGTTTAGAGGTAACGTGCTAGCTTCGAAAGCCCAAGTTTGCGGGTTCGAACATGGATACGAAAATCGTAGGCACGCATGTCATATGATTATGTGGCATGTTAAAGATCCCTCGAATATCAATTTGAATCTGGCACTCTGGGTAAAATTAAATCACTGCAATATTTAGCATCCAACAAAAGCTTGAATTAAAATTAATGCAAGTGTCAAAATTTCATAGTGAGAGTAGCCTTTAGATGGTTTTACGATTAAATGGCTGTTATGTTAGGGGACTTGCCTTATCTGTAAATGCTTTATTGTCAATATGCAGTGTATTAGAAAAAAAATAGATGTTGTGATGAAGGGTGCCGACTTTCCACGTTTTAAAAAAAATGATCATCACTCAGCCAAATTATATGGATTTTCGTTTTTTTTTTAAAATTTTCCCAAGTCATTATAGGGCTTGCACTTTCACTCCCTCTCCGCTTGGAGCTGAGATTTGGGACACAATGTATGCATCATCTTTCAATAATTAGTAATGCCTTATTATTTTTTTTTAAAAAAATAAACTTGTAAGACAAATTTTTCTGAAAAATAACCTCTTAAAAGTCAAAAATACAGTTTGTAACTCTTGCAAAAAGTAGTTATGAATAAAAGTTACAAAATTCAAAATGTATAAAAAATATGACAGGAAATGAATTTTTGTGTATGGATGGAAACTCAAACTATTTTATTTTATACCATTTAACCATAAATAACACTGAAAATTGTAGAAATTAAACCAAAACTGCCATTATGGTGACATTCTTAGTCATTTGGTGACACAAATGAAGACTTTCTTAGCCATCATAGAATAATAACAAGTGTCTCTGGGTTGGCATCTCAATCACAAAACATTCAAGTCACAATGCAAAAATTAATAAATAAAACTGAGCGGCGAAAAAATAAGTTTAACGTACAATTACACTTTCAATTTTGAGCTGAGTTAGGTTATACATTACGTAAATAATATTATCTTAATCTTCGAGGTATAAAATCGAATAAAATAACTGTATCACTTTTTTCAAAAACTTATTGGTACTATATTGTTACTAATTTATGATTAGGTGAATTTACTATTTTTCAATTCCTACTATTAACTCACACTCTATATATTTATTTATTTATTTTGGTGGAATTTTTAATCGTTAATAAAATAAATTTTATGGTTCTCAATTGAGCTGAAATTTAATATACATCATTATTTTGGATACCAATAGAGTATTTTAATTATAATTAATAAAAATTAATTGATTAAAACTAATTATTCAAAGAATTACAAATACAGCCACGTTAGCATTATTTTGGAAGATTTAAGCGAACCTCTCTTTTGGCGACTTGTGTCAAAACTTGGAAAGGTTTTTTTCTTACATTTTAAAGCGCTCATTTGAGCTGAAATTTTTTACACACTATTGTTTTCGGTAAAAATACGATAATTTAATTATAGTTCATTGAATGAAACTAATTATTTAAAGAATTACAGAAACAGCCACTTAAACTTAATTTTTAGTGACTTTGATCAAAATTTTAAAAGATTTTTTTTTTTCTCACGTCATTCAGTTGAACTGAAATTTTATAAACACGATTGTTTGGATGTCAATACGATACTTAGTTGTTAATTAATAAAAATTAATTACTCCTTAATGTTGTGATTTTGTCCTATATATATACATATTTATGCGAATTGTAATTATTTAATAAAAAGCAGCTAAAATAAAAAAAAAATTCTTTGTTGATCTAAGTAAGAATTGAGTTAAAAAATGTTTTTTATAAAACTTTTCTTAGTTTAAATCTCGTATAATGTGTAAATGTTTTTTTTTTACTAAAAATACATTATAAAGACTGCCTCAAAAAATAATTAATTTTTTTAGAATAATATAAAAAAGAAACTATAAAAAAAAATAGTGACAGCATAAATCAGGGCTCGTGGATTTTATGCTGTTAGTTGAAAGAGCATATCAATTCCTCAATGAAATTTATTATCAAAAACAATCCTTAAAATACAGGATAAACAGTAGTAAAATTTGTAGAATAAGTTTAAGAAGGTTTTCACATCGTCTACAGAGCTTAGATATAAATACCAGTATTTAAAAATAGTTATGTATTGATAAAAGCTATCCGTATGCACATACATAACAGTTCGATTGTAGGAAGACACTTCAACACCTGAAGTAAATTTCACACACTTTCAGGAAGCAAATGCTTTCTACTGATTTCTAGAAAATCAGCTTACGTCATATGTCCTGACGTCTGTGGCATTACAGTTGAATCTGAAAACGATTTTTATTCAAAGTTGTTTGCATCACGTTTCTTCCCAGCCAATAGGAAGAGACTGAAAAATGTGTCTATCTTTTATTAGGATTACACTTTTGGATTTACGCACCAACATATCTTTTCGTTTTCCGATATAACTAGTTACGCTAATTTAAATGTTACTTTGATTTATATATTAAATATTATTTTTTTAATTATGCAGAATTGATTCTTAGAACCAGTATCTTTAAAATGTACATCTGGAAACCTTACTGATAGTAAGTTAGATTAGTTTGTGTTATAGTTTAAACTCACTTTGCTAGTCAAATTGGTAGCTTAGGCCTAATACAGCATGGAATCGCTATACGTCAAATAACTCTCCAGCAATTTCAAGAAGCATTCCTAAGGTCGCCAAGTCGTCAGAAATGTTCGCCGTAACCACAAATGGTGGCAACTTGTCCATACCTCCAATATTTTGCCAAGTTTCCATTGAAACACCAATATAATGTATGGGATGACATTGTTTGTGCAAATATTGCAGATGCTTTCATAAATAATTGCGACATAAAGTAATATTGACTTATTAAACATGTAATTATTTACATAAATATAAGATAAAATCAAACAGTAATTACCCAAATTTCGTAACAATATTCACACTCAGAAAACATAAATTAAATTGTAACGCAAATGTTAATAAAATGATCGCAATTTGTTATTTATAAATCTTTCAACTTTAAAAAATTCGTATTGAAATTTTAATGCTCGTTACATTAGTTAATGATGAAAGGAACTGTGCTATTTTAGTAAAGAAAACGTTTTAAGAAATTCGTTTGATATGGCTTCATGAAATAATTACTTTTTCAAGACTAATCTTTAATAAAATTTCCATATGATATTAATGATATAAAAACTCATATTTAAAGATTACTTTTTTAATTCCTACTATTAGTTCACAAGCTCTCTATATATTGTTCAAATTTTCAATTCTTAATAAAATACATTTTAAAGCACTCAATTGAGCTGAAATTTTATATACACGTTTATTTTGGATGACAATACAATAACTTAATTATAATTAACTAAAATTAATTGTTTGAAACTATTTATTTAAATAATTGCCGATACAGTTACATTGGCTTCATTTTGAGCGACTTGGGGGCAAAATTTTAAAATATTTTCTTTTTCGCTCCTTAAAGTATTCATTTGAACTGAAATTTTAAACACACGATTGATTTTGATGACAATACAACGCTTTAATCATAATAATAAAAATTAATTGCAACTTCATATTGTGATTATGTCATATGTATATACATATTTATATTAATTGTAATTATTTAATAAAAAAGTAACTGACATAAGAATTTTCTTTGTTGACCTAAGTAGGAATTGACTTAAAAATGTGTTTATATTACTTGTTTCTAATAATCATATGTCATTTTGAAAATAAATATTCACTTTGGACTCATGGAGTCTTATGCAATTACAAACCACTACATTTGAAGTAAAACTGGACGAAGAAATGGCGTGTCTAACATTTCCATTTGCAATGTTTTTTTGGAAAAAAAATTGGAAAAATATTTTGAAATATGATGATTTTTATCTGCCAATTTTACATCACGAAACTTGTAAAGCATGAAATTTTTCTTCATAAATAAAACCACCCTTTTTTCTTCTTTTGCTGTCTTTCAGCCGTTTTGATGAAATAAGAAATAAAAAAATAAGCTCTTGGGGCCAGTGGTAATCAAAATAGAACTCGCGAATGGTTTTCGTAAATTGAAAACTTTTCGTAAATGTCTGTGGAAAATTAAATTGCATATGTTTTTCTTCCCCCCAATGAGTAAAAGGGCTCGGCATTAGTTGATGTGCACAATATTATTTTGAGAATTAGAATGACATTTTTTTTTATATTGATTAACTTTTTCATTGTAATTCAAATAAACTTACCATCTTATTGATTTAAATTCATTTTATTTTTCATGAAGAATAATCTTGTCGCGTAATGCTCTTTTAAAATAATAATTTTTTAAATAAATGCGTAATTCTCTAAAAATATTTTTCGATCGGTTTCTTTGTGGCATGTTATAAAAATATATAGATTACAAAATTTGTAAATTGTTTCTTCTTAAATGCTTTAATACTTTGTGAATTATGAATTTCAAGAAAAATGAATATTATTTTTTTAAATAATGAACAATGTTGAAAACTTACCTGGTTCATAAAGAATGTACTTTACTTTCTAATTATTAATATAAATTTGCATTTTTTTATTACAATTTATATTTAAATACACAGTTCATTGAGAAATTTTAACATCACCGCTAATAGTAACTTTTTAAAAGTTTACTTAGATTTCATTAAAATCTACTAATTTTTCTTAAGATTTGAAGTTGCGCCTATCCGGAGGACAGAACCTAAGACCTTCAGTTCTCTAAGCACGTAACATATCACTAGACCAAAATGAACGCTTCAGTCTGGAAGCTCTTATTGGCTTATATATATACTAGTGCTGCTAGTCCTCCACTACTGAGTCGGTGTATAGGTGAACGGAAAATATAGTTGTTAAGGCGAACGTGTTAACTGTTGCGGTTGCATGAAGTGGCTCTGATGGCTTTGTTTGCTACGTCAAGTGTGTCTGACGGCTTTTGATTGCTCTTGCGGTGTTTAGATGGCGCCACAACAGTTGCGCGAAGGTTGTGTTTTTCTTAGTTCAGCGTCAAGGTCACCAATAAGGGGAATATAACTCGGGACCTTCTGATTCATAAGCACGTAACATATCACTAGACCAAAATGATCATTTCAGTCCGGAGGCTGTTACTGGCTTATAGGTACTACCACTACAATTTAAATGAAACAGTTATTAAGAAACTGTAAAAAAAAACTGGAATATTATGAATAAATTTTATTAGATTAAAATTGTCATAAAACGTTTGAGTTAATATTTGGCACGTACAAACATTTTTGAAAAACAGATGTGTAGGTTTTGTTTATTGTACCTCCGATTTATTTGAAGATTTAATGGGATAAATAGTTATTTGTGAGCAAACTCAGAAAAAAATTTATTATTAGGGTGCAGATATATTTGAAAAAAAAATTGCTCGGTTATCGAAGCATTATAGTGTCAATCACAATGCCATAAGCAGAAAAGATGAGTAAAAAATAAAACTGTCTGGGGGAAAATAGTGGTCGCCAGAAAGATTTAAAAAAAAATTCGACTATCAACTAGCGAAATTTCAAAAAGTTTCAGCAAGAAAAAAAATCAAAGGAAGTAAGTTCACGTGAGACAGTTTCAGCGTGTTCTTGAAGCAAATATCAATACAAAATTTATGAAAATGAAGAAAATGACAAAGTCATCGAAATATTGTAGAGAAGAAAGAACACAAAAAATGGTATAAAATCTCATGTCTTGGAACGATGGGTGGAAAAACGAAAGAAAATTGAACTTGACGAAAATACTTAGCCGAATAATGGGATGAGGATCTGTGATGGTTGCGAAAATTTTTTAATCATTATGGAATGAGAGATTTACTACTTATTTTGGTACATATAACCACTGCATAATACTAATATAGGCTGTTTAATTATTTGATGATGTTTGAACCTTTATTGGGAGTACTAGCTGTACATTTCAGAGCGGTGATTCTTCTTGTTACACATATAACTCCACCCAAGAATGTAATACAAAAGAAAAAAAAAAAGGTTTTGCCATGATCAAGTTAAAGTTCAAAAATTTGTGCCCGATGGAATATCTTTGGGGTGTATTATGTCGCAAACCTTATTTTAATAATATGCCCTTTTCATCTGCTAACGAAGTTGAATTCGCTTTTTAAAAAAGGAAAAACAGAGTCTCTGAGAAATTGAATTTGAATTCAAAGAAAAACAGAGAGTATGAAGTGATTAAAAAGCAATGAAGAACCATTATAGTATTAATTTTCATTTTTTATACAGGTCAGGGAGGACTTGTAATTTTTAATAGTTAATTTGCCCATCATATGTAATATATTTGTAAACCAGTTTTTTTTTTCAAAATAGAGGATGTGCCCCCCGGGGGTCGCGAGAAATTTTGAAAAGTCA
Organism: Trichonephila clavipes; assembly: GCA_019973935.1. Lineage (NCBI taxonomy): Eukaryota > Metazoa > Arthropoda > Arachnida > Araneae > Nephilidae > Trichonephila > Trichonephila clavipes. The sequence continues at coordinate 123,544 of BMAU01018031.1, read as the reverse complement.
TAAATGAACGATTATTTAAAAATATATATATTAATTTACTGAAAGAAAGCAAAACAGAATACCTTCTCTGACATTAGAAAAAATAAAATACACATTTTCACTGTGATATAATATACACTTATATATGTATCATTACTGAACAATACATTTGATAAATACTTTATCAATACTAAATTAAGAACAAGTTTAATAATAAGAAATGACTTCTATGGGCTTGTCTTGCAGAGAAGTTTTTTAAAGGAAAGTTTAATACAGATATTGATATTCTAAAGTTTTTTTTTCGATGTTTAGTCAAGATCTTTATTTTGTCTTCTAAGTAACCACGACAGAAAAGTTGGGTTTCACAAAGGTAGCATGTTGAAAATTGATTATTAGAATTTAGAAATGGTTGATTGAAGAAATAAATATTTAATTTAATTAAAAAAATATTTTACATTTGTTCAAGTACTTAATACTTATCCGGTTATTTAAATTAAACACATTTAAAACATCTATTACTTAAAAGTAACATATACAAACTTAAATACTTATCTAGATAATGTGTACGGGTTACAATTTTAAGGTCACATTATAGCTTTAGTGCGAAAGAACATTATTTTTACATTCAATACATTATTATTGTAAGGGGGGGATGGAAATTATGAATAAAATTTGGGTCACAAATTTTGTTGAGAAACACTGTTATAAACTTAATCATCAATTGTCAATTGTATTATACAAAATTTTGAGATTTCATTATGATGATTAAAGCATAATACTATGTTATATTAAATTATAATTAAGAAAAAATGTATTTATTATATAATTTCTCTTAAATTAAATTCGTCTTGTAACTATTAAATAAGCTGCATTTATTTCTTATGCAAAATACGATATCTTCAGTTCTAAGCGTCTTACCACTCGGACAACTGCAAGTACAACCTAAAAATTCCTTTGAATTTTTCCCGGAATACAAATGTTACCTTTGAATTCAAACATACAACAGAAAACTGCAATCGTTTGAGAAATATTATCATAAATTTTTTGTCTATAGATGTACATGTTCGAGGAAAAATGTGGGTGGAAATTCCAAGCGTTTGACGGGACTGTCAGGATTTTAAAAATTGACTTCAGATGAAATGTAGGTATGCACATTTTTGTAGTCACTTCAGTTTCCCGAGCACTCGAGTTAGCTACACGTTTTGTCGTGCCGTACGTTGCCAAAAGTTGTAATGAAACTATATCATATGTTTTATAAATCTGATTTATGTGCGTATTTCAATAACATTTATTTAGTGTACTCATAATAACTCTTTAAACATGCTTATATAAGAAATTTTTATTTAAAAGATCATATTTACACACACACACTTGCATTTTATTTAAAATCTTGTGTATTTTATACATAAAATCATATTTGGGAATAATATCTCAGATAAATGTATGCTACTTGCATTAATTGTAATAAATATTGAATGGATTTTAAAAAACATCCTTATATATTTTTATATTAAAGCCCTTAATATCTTAAACTATTATTATTTACACTAAAATAGAATTGGAACTTCTAGTATCTTCCAACTTTTTACTAAAAATTATGTTTCATTTCAAGTACATGACTTAATACTAAAATATTCTAAAATTATAATTTATCTCAGTTTTTCAACTGTATTAGAAAACACTGAATTTAAATGCAAATGGAAAAGGAAGAAACGGAAGCAAAGATGCTCCATATCCAAAGACGCTCTTAAAATCTCTAACTACTATTCTTTATGCTAAAATAGAATTAGAAAATTCTAGTATCTTCAATTTTTTTACTAAAAATTATGTTCATTTTCAACTACATTTCTTAATACTAAAACATTCTAAAATTATAATTTATCTCGGTTTTTCGATTATATCAGTAACCACTGAATTTAAATGCAAAAGGAAAAGTAAGTAGCAAAAGCAAAGATGCTCCATCGTCGTATTGTGCTCATTAAGAGAAATATTTGATTAGAAAAATGACCGTTCATCGCTCTTAATATTTTAAATAAAATTACTTAAAAAGGTGTTTTGTGTATTCTTCTCAGAGAATGCTTTAAATTATATCTCTTAACATTTTAAATAAAACAATTTTTAAAAAGATTTGTAAGATAATTATTTTAAAACATAGTTTTAAAAATGTTAATTTAAATTAGGTTTGTGTAAGTAAACAATCATCCAAACTATTGTATTTAATTCATTTAATTTATAGTACAGTTTTCATAACAGTATCTTAACCCTCCGTTCTCGTTCTTGATCGAAGGCTTGGGGACCACTCCAAGTGATGCAACCTACCAACGACAAAATCGGTGCCATTGCCACTTTTGCTTCACTTGTGAACTTCGGGCGATAATTGAGGCTCTTGATCTATACAACACTCTGCGTATTCCAGAACAAGGTAAAGGTCTCGTCATTTTCTGCGACTCCAAAGCAGCCATGCCAGTCAATTCTAAATGGAGTTCATGGATTACTGAAGATATTTGCTCTTACCTGTTTAGATTACAGGTGTTAGATAAATACTTCCTCTAATGGTTACCTTCACATATTTACATTACCGTTGTTGGCATTACCATTGTTTTCGCCAACGCACCTATATGTGAACAATATTGAACAAATTGCCAGAATAGTCATCTGGGTCCATGGTACAGTCGGATTTGGTCTCGTCATGGAAACATCATCATCATCAACAACCGTCCGTTAGATGCGTGAATCCCTGCGATGCATAGTAAAAACAGTTTTGATGATGCGTCCACATAACGGATGGGGACGCACCCAAACTTCTTATATTTGTCTTTCACCACTCACCCTTGGGTTCATTGTCAATGACGAGGTCGACCTCTTCACGTTTTGGGAGGCCGGGTTCCTTAAATCTGATAAATGCAGCTTGCCAACGGGGTTGTTTTTTATGAGTTTGCACAATTTGATGTTTTTTTCTGTATGATTGAATGTATATTTCAGTTTTATACGAAAATATATGGAAACAAGTATTTTGTAACTTCTGTTTGATAGGTTTTCTACTGCGATTTGGGATGCATCTGAGAAAAGCCGTGCGCCTGACCAATGACTGTATTCCATTCCGTCTCAGATGTAAATACTGTTTTTTTTCCAGGTATAGAAGTTTAAGTTAGCATTACTTTCCAAGATTGCGACCGATTTAACAGCTGTCAAGTGATTTATTCTCAGTTTGGTTTGGCAATTCATCAAAACGATCATCAAGCAAGGCGTAGATTCGTCGAATGGGCCCAAAACTAGATTGCCGTTGTTCCCGATTTTCATAAGCGAATTTTGTTTAGCGATGAAGCGCACTTCTGGTTGAATGGCTACGTCAACAAACAAAACTGCCGCATTTGGAGTGAAGCTAATCCACAAGTGTATGTCGAAACACCGTTGCATCCAGAAAAACTGACTGTTTGGTGCGCTTTATGGGCTGGTGGAATCATTGGTCCGTACTTCTTCAAAAACGATGAAGGTCACAACGTTACAGTCAATGGTGATCGGTATAGAGCCATGATTACTAACTTTTTCATTCCTGAATTGAACAATCCTGATGTCCAGGAGGTGTGGTTCCAACAAGACGGTGCAGCATGTCACACAGCTCGTGCCACAATCGATTTATTGAAAGACACATTTGGTGACCGTCGAATTTCACGTTTTGGACATGTGAATTGGCCTCCAAGATCTTGTGATTTAACACAGGTAGACTATATTCTGTGAGGCTATGTAAAGTCATTGGTCTATGCGGATAAGCCACAAACGCTTGACCATTTATAAGACAGCATTCGCCGTGTTATTGCCGATATACGGCCACAAATGTTGGAAAAAGTCATCGAAAATTGGACGTCTAGATTGGACTACATCCGAGCCAGCCGAGGATGTCATATGCCAGAAATCATATTTAAAATGTAATGCCACAAGATTATCTTTCGAATAAAAAAAATTGATGTCAATCGAATAATACATCGTTGTTTTATTGCAATTTAAAGTTCTATATTTCTAAAAAAACACCCTGTAGATGTGTCCTTTGTCCTATGTATAGATAAGATAGAATCAAGATCTCTCAATGATTTTTAAGAAAAACTTAAAGATAACTAAAGAAGAACATTGCATTATGTGAAGGTTCTATTTGGGTTTCTACTAATCTTCTTGGGGAAAAGACTCTTTTTAACAGTGATATTAGTTTGAAAACCACTTTCCATAGACATGATTTGGTTTCATGCAAATGCAAACTTCAATTTAAGTGCCAGTCGTTAGTAGGCGAGGTTAGTAGGAACTCCTAGTGCCAGCGACTGGCGGTCTCACATAAGGGTTCGCCCTTGTGGTGAGCTCAAAAATCAAAAAAGAAAATCATAAATTGCTTCTTTAATATGTCTAAAATACAGTGGTAAGGGTATTTTTTAAAATTCGAAGTTGTTATACAAAAGCAGGTGTTAGAAGAGCAGTTGTTAGGGGCGCTAAGTTAAGATGTTCACTGCTTTAATGGGATTTGAAACTTAAAAAGCATTTTTCTCAAAACTGTGTTTTTCCAACTTTCCTCCATCATATCTCAAGAACGGTTTAACCGAATGATTATAAATTTATAGGGTAGACTCACCACTTATATACGCACCAAATTGACTACGATTCTTCCAAAGTTCAAAATATTTCTAAATTCTCTATCACAAAAATTAGCAAAAAGTTCCATAAAATTCGAAACTTTTTTGTTCATAGGTCTACCAAAAATCCAATTTTTGATATTTTCAATTTATTGTTGTCCATTTGGTGCCCTTAAGCTTACAAATTTAAATTGCCGTTAATTTTTTTTTTCAGATATGTCAATCAGCCGGAAGTGAGCATCAATTTTTTCGAAGAGGGTATGTTCAGAACACTGTAACACACGTTCTATTGGATATTTTTTGGCTAAACATTTATAAACATACTTTTCAAATACATATAAGTAAATGATAAAACATATAAATGCACATACATATTAATAAATAAATTTAAGCCATTGCAACTTCCCTTCTTAGTTTTTATATATTGTCGTGTATCTTCAAAAATATGCTAAGATTCTGAATTGAAATCTTAAAACGATGCAAAAAAAAAAAATCAGAGTTAGATTTTTAACAGCTTTTCTAGTTTGAAGAACTGGTCGTATATACATTTAGCGTAAAATCCGGCGAATAGCGCGTACCTATACTTTCCAGCTCAATTTTTTATTTTTTAGGTACATTCGTCGTATATGCCTTTGTTTTTACGAAGAAGAACTAAACAGGTTCAACGTTCTTATGTTTTGAAGTCCTTCATTCTTGGTATTATTCCAAGCTTTAGAAAAAAAATAGTATATTTACAGAACTACAGCCCTTTAAGTCAGTGCTTCTCAAACTTTCAATGTTTGTGACCCAATATTCAATCATAATTTGCATCGCGCCCCCCTCCCTACCATAACGATGTTTTAACTTCAATTATAATATACTTTAACTCTAAAACCGCAATACGACTTTAAACTTTTAAGTCCCTCCAACGTATATAAACGTTCCGCTCAGCCAGTGCGTTAATTGCCCCCAGATGCATATATATGTCTTTCCGAAGTACTATCCTTTCTGTGAACTGCTATCCATAAAATTATTCCGAAGGCTTTGGAAAGCAATAAAATGACCTTGAAAGTGTTTGCGAAGGATTTACTTATTTCAGAGAATGTTTGCTTCTTTATTTTCCTGTTCTACATCCCCCCACCTCAAAACACCCCATACTCTTACCTACGTGTTAAACGGTGGCATTGGGGAACGAATCGCATAATTTTTAATTGATATTTAAGGGATTAATTATATAAACCGTATAAATTATCCAGATAAGTGATACTTTTGGCATATAACTATATATGATGAATCCATAGAGTCACTGGTAGTTATTAAGCTTATCCTTAACTTAGTATTGTTAAATTAATTATAAAACAGATCCTGCAGAGTACTGATACATTTATAAGTGTATTATAGTGTAAATGAGTATTTTAATTTTTATTATGTCAGCATGTATTTGTTTACTTTCAGTAAGTTAATAATATGTTTAAATAATCTTTTGTTTCCGGCTTTTCAAAATTGCTCGTGTCCCCTCGTAGGGTTATCACACCTCCTAGGGGGCACGCCCCACAGTTCGAGAAACAATGCTTTAAGTTCATAAGGAGAATGTAATTTCTTTTAAGTAAGTAGTATTTTGGTATACGTAGAAGTCTAGTTTCTTTCTTTGTTCATTTTTTAAGCTCTCATTTTTATATTTGGCGTATAGCACGCACCCGTAAATTTCGATCTGGGTTTTTGTATTAAAAGTGTGCATTATACGCCATATTTTACGGTAGTATTAACAACTACTCCTTAAAATAGAATGAGAATATTTAAAACATTTCCAAGAGAAAAGACTTTTTTACACTGTGTATTTTATTCTATATATATTTTGGAGTATGTCTTGTTTTCCATAAGCGCATTTAATGAAATATTTCTTATACCTGCAGTTAAACGAAGAATGTAGTTGCTCAGTTGATAAAATAACAAATGATTTACTAACGCTCTCATCTTGGGGTACAGAAAAAAGTATTTGGGCGTCAAAAACTGATACCTTAAATATTTTAAAACATTGTTTAAAACGACTACTTACGAAAACCTTTTTTTTTAAAAAAAATATAGAAGTATGGGGATTGTTTTTGTGGTTTTTGTGTGTGTAGATTTCTTTCGCACATTTTAAGAAAAAAAAATATGCTAAAATTAACAAGAGAAAAGAAAATTATTATTACTAAAGTGGGAAAAAAATGGTAAAAATTCACAAGAAAATAGCACAAGCGGGGCCCATTCTGTACCAAAAGTTTATGAACAAATTTTCGGTTATTCAATTCTGATGAGTTGCTATGTTAATTCATTTTTGAAATTACCTTCAGAATAAGAGATATTTTCATTTCTACAAAAACTAGGGCACTTAAACATAGTTAATACAGGAAATTGCTAAAAAAGTGATTATATTACCATAAGGGACTGTACATTTTGTAATAAAACAGTGATTGATCTATCTGAAATTAAAACACTTCTACTATTATACAGAACATTCTCAAAAATTTAAGTTAATTATTTTGAAAACTTTTTGAGCAATCGTTGTCCAACTTGAGCATTTTCAAAAAAACACATTTCGAGTAAAACGCGCTTTAAAGTAGGGCATCGTGCTTAAAAGGGTGGCATTTACTTCTATAAAACTCTTGTAGTTTTTGTTCTAGTGAATGGAAAATAACAAACTTGGTATTTTTATAAAACTTATAAGAGGACCTATAAAATAAATTATAAAAATATGTCAATTTTTGGCAAAATTCACAATTTTGGATGACTTAATTAAAACTTTGAATTTATACCCGGAAACGTCATTATAGCAATATTAGAAATATTAATAGTATATGAACAATAACAAGTGAAGAGTTCTGAATGCATATAGCTCTACTGTATTACATTTCTTAAATATTTAACGTATGCATTTATTTTTTTTTATAATTTTTCTCTGTAATAAAATCTTTCTGCTTTAAACTAATGTGAAAAACAAATGAAAAAAATTAGCAGAACATATTCACAAAAATAATTGAAGAAGCAATAATGTGTGAATACCGTTAGTGTAAATATTTACCTCAACCCAAATTAGCAACGGTAGGATTATTAAGTCATCTTAACCCGGAATTATTTAAATAGGTTTCACTTTATTTATTAGGCAAACAATATTTATTTCAGATAGAAAATAAATATTTGCAATTCAACAACTTATTAAAAAACATTTAATTAAAACATACATAAGAGCCATGCACAAGAAATTATTATTATTTTACCACGGTGTAGCTATAGTTACACGCTATTCAAATTTTTATCAGTGATTAACGGCCATTGTTCAATATCACGAGGTCTGTCGCCAAACGCTCTCGTGTAGCTGAACGGTGCAACGTTTAATATCCACTCACTCACTCAATAATTAACTTTAAATGCAGTATCAATATTCAGAATTTATTTATCATGTCTTAATTAAACATGTTAAAAATATTAATCAAATAGTTTTATGTTACTTAAAGTTCTTCATTTCATATAATATAGTTAAGTTTCAAAGTTGTTGTTACATTTTGTTATTCTTCATGCATTTTATACGAAGACATAAATGTACAAATAGTAAAAATTGCTAGAAATGCTTTTTGGCAATTTGCTTATAAAAATTTCTTTTACTATTTTGGATAAATAAATGGCTTAATTTGTTGATAGAAAACAATTTCCACTTGATTAATTTCAATTTGCTAATGGCTTGTGTAATACAATATTGAAAAATTGTATTTCAGTAAAACCATAATTCTTCTAATCTATAATGTCCCGTAGATTTTGTTGTTAATAGGCATACACATACTAAAAATATGTAGTTAACATACATACAACTTTTTGTATGTGTTAATATTATTTATTTAGAATATTGTTCCTTATACTTCTATATGTATTTTCTTCTCCCAAAGTGTATTATAGAATGAAATTATTCGCACAGTTTTGTAATACATCATTGGTTAATACAGCTAATTGTAGGAGTAACTGTACAAAAATAAATGAAAATGAAATAAGAATAATTGTTATACTAAAGTTTCGGGGATTTCTTAAAGAAAAAGTATCCCTTAAGAAAGGAGAATGAAACTCTTTATTATCAATAAATAAAGTAGAATTTGTTTTAATTTGAAGAGAAATAAAACTTGAATTGAGACTTATTCCCATTTTGATAAAGGTATCTTTGTTCTTACGATTCTAACATAATAGTCATAAAAATTTCAAACACTTTGTCATTTGAAAGTTAATTTTAATGAATTTATCGAAAATAAGTAAAGGAAATAATATAGTTTTATTTCTTACAGTAAAATAAGTTATCAAAATTTACACATCCATCTTAAAAATTTATATTATTATTACTTCGTGCAGTTATTTACTTTAAGCACACATAGGTTTTATGCTTTAGGTTGCTATTCCAGAAGTATTTGTGGAATAAAAATACCAAATATATAAGGGATTAAAATGTTCATCTTGTAACGGAAATATTTGATATTCTTTTAAAGCGTATACCTCGTTGACATTCTTATTTACAGCAATTTTTACACTAGATAATTCATGTTAACAATAATCTGCCGTATACCTAAATTAATAATTTCTCCTAAAGTCACGTGTCTTAATATTTTGATGATTATTTATCTTACGCTTATTGAGATAAATGCGTTATTTTAATGGGAAAAAAGCACAACAAATTTAATCGGAACCAATTTTCTTTTTATTTGCACTCGGAATAATTGAAATTGTTTTATTTGCATATGTCTTTCAATAGAAAGTTAAAATATAAGGTTCTTGATATATATATATATATATATATATATATATATATATATATAAAGATAATTGTTAATATTTTCATATTAATTGGTTATTTTATAATATCAAATTTTATTTCAAAAAATGAAAACCTCACTGTGTGTCAACTCCCTAGAATAATGCCTACGAAAGTTTAAGTTTATTACAATCGGAATAAATAATTGTTAATTAAAGAAATATATTCGATCACAAATTACAAAATAAAATACAAGCGGATGCATAGATATTAAATGACTAAATTCTCCATTAACATTTGAATGTTCAATAATTCTAGGAAATATGAAGTTAGAATGGTAAAAAGTGACACGCATGCTTGAAATGACATGGAGTTTTACTGAAGTAAAAAAAAGCGTAATCAATGTCCAATAGAGGACGCTTATAACAAAAGCAATAATTATCATAACAGTTTTTTAGCAATGAGCGATGTTCTTTATTAAAAATGTTTAACCTGTCATCCTCCTGAGGGACAACAGCATTGTTCAGTGCTTCGGTAGATATGCTGAGAAATTGCCATAATTAATGAGGCCAGCTGATCACGGTAGACATGCAATTAAAGGTAACCCTACAACTAGTAATCATACTAATTCAGGTCTGGGGACCTGGAAAGCCAAGGATAACGGAAGTGGCAGCTCAGTAAAAAAAAGATTTTCGAATGTGTAGCAATGTAAGGCGCAGCGCCATCCTGCATAAAAATCGTTCCTACCAGCATGTGTTTATCAGTCAGACAAAATGTAGTGATTCTATAAAACATCAGCATACCTCGTACCCGTCATGCTGACTGTAAAGCAAAAACATGCATTTCTTCGAAGAAAAAGAGTCTGAATATGACGGATGTTGTCGACATTTTTCGCACTTTTTTTTGTTTCAAAAAAATTACAATTTCATTTTAAACCTACTTGTCAATGTTTATATATCTTTGCCTACATTATTCCATAAATTATGCCATGAACTTTCAAATATTAACAGACTTTCAGGTTCCAACGGACTTTCAGGCTCCTTTAACATAATATTAAAGGTAATAAAAGAAATTTTTAATACATATAAAGAATAATTTAGAGTACATTCGATTCCCTGAAAACATATTATTAATAGTTTTTAATTTCTTTGAAATATCTAATTAAAAACGGGAGGAAGAATATAAAGAATATAAAAAAAAATTCTATAACTTTCTTTAAAATTAAATTTCTATAATTTCTACAAAATTATTCTATTCTCCTAAAAAAGAATCTTATAAGTAGAAACCATAAACCATTTGTAAAGGTGACTCCCTTCAACACCTTTAGAAATTAGAATTTAGAATTTAGACCAACACCTTTATTGTTGACGACACAACCAGTGTCTCCATCTTACACAAACTGAAACATATATCGCTGCACCATTAGTAGTGAATCCCATCTCATGTCGAACTCAACGACAATGAAATAGCGGGCAAATTAGCGCTGGAAGCTGTATTCTTCTAACTTCCTCTGCATCCACCTTTACTTATCTGGAATTATACTCGCTAAAAAATTCTCAGAATTTGGTGGAGTGGAGGGTGCTTCTCGCACACTCATCATTGGTATACGGTTGATAGACCGTGTTTGGCCCTAGCCTTCAAGTGTGACAGATGCTCCCAGACTAAACTCCCTGGTCTTGCTAGTGGTCACATTAAGTGCCTCTCGTTCTCAGCGATCAAAAAGACCGTCTCCATCTGTGCTAGGTGTCAAGATCACTAGGCTTCTTCCCAACACATAAAACGTTACTTGGAATTCACAAGCAAAGATATCTACACTGATAATTTTCTTGTGCTCAACTTTTTGAGAATCAAAGATTTAATTGATCTTGTCTGACTTCAACGGACCCTAGAGGAATGGCTACAACAAAAGCATTTTTTAAAATAAAAAGTAAAAATATTCTTAAAATTAAATTAAACTTCTACTAAAAAAAATATAAATACGATGCAAAATTTATTTTTCATTACTTCAAGTGAAAGTATAGAAGCATATCAGTTTCCTACTTTACTCAAAAGAAGCATTATTGGTTACATTTTACTTTCATTTACTCTGGTAAAAATCAATTCATGCCAGGATTTTTGTTTTTTTACCCTAAAAAAATATTTTTCGTTTAGTTAATTCGCGCAGATAATAAATAGTCGAAAGTGGCAGCTGTTTTCCCCGCCGTTTTAATGTCACCCTTCAATGCCGTCGATAGCTCGCCTCATGCATTTTAAAGGTTTCTTAAAGTATTTGTAGTACAAAATTTTTGCACTTTAAAATAATGAATAAATGATAATTATTAAATAAACCACATCACCAGTAAAACTAAATCGGCTAAAAAACTTGAGATCAATTTTACACCACTGTCGAACACTCGAAAAATTTTCCTCATCGCTTGTATCGTCTTCTGACTTGAATTGAACAAAGTCTTCATCAGACTCAAAACTTGATAAGCTTTCTGTATCGAATTCAAAATCATCATCATAATAATCTAATTTTTCGCAGCCATTTGACTTTACAAAACAGTCTAAAAAACGCGCCAAAATCGAATAACGTAAAAAAAAAAAAGAACCCGTACTGCCATCTGTAGACAGTAAAACTAACTAAATTTCGCGAATAGGGTTTGTAACCTAATAAATGGAATAATGACCTTGAACGAGTCCATCTCGTCAGCGCCCTTTGGGGAACTACGCGAGTAGAACTCGTTTATACCCATTTTGGTCGAAATCTTGCGCCCGAGCTGAATTCGTTTGCGCGCATTCAAAGCACTACTCGATTGCGAGCTGAGCTTGTTCATGACCATCAAAGGGTTAAAAAATTTTATTAATAAATCTTTTTAGTTTTAGTTTTAAATAATTTTTAGTTGGTTATTTCAAGTATTAATTCATTAATTTAATTTAATTAATAAATAAATGTAACAAAAATAATAGTCAAGCACCATATACAAAAAGGAAAATCGCTTGTTGAGTTCCTGTAGCGCTACAGGAACTAAATTCAAATCTCTTATGCGATGGCCTAATTTCTGAGAGAAAGGGATTTATTTTTGCAAAACTATTTTATTGGAATAAATAAATTGAATTAACTAATAAATAGTAACAAACAAACAAAAAATAGTCCAACACCCAATGCAGAAAGAAAAATAAAAATTGCAAGGACAATTGCTTTCTACTTCACTATTTAATATTGTGATTCTATCATATGTAAATGTGTACTTAATTAATTGTACTTATCTAAAAAAAAGTAACTAAAATAAAATTTTCCTTTGTTGATCTAAGTAGGAATTGACTTAATTTTTTCTTTTAATTTTTCCATTCATTGTACAAGTTTCGGATGAGTACGTATGTTATGACAACTCTGACCAGCGTTTTGTAAATTGAAAACTTTGCCTTTCTTGAAAGGACCTAAATTTTAAAAAAAAAATCTTAACCCATATTTCGCAGATATTGTCGGGTTTCCTTTTACTTTATGATTATTATAATAGTAAATTTTAGTTCTACATATAAACACACATCTTTGAGAACATTTTATTCAGGTAATAAATTACTTTAAATCTTTAGTCATATAATATTAATTGTCTGTATGACTGTATTATCAACATTTAATGAAATAAAGTAAATATGCTTAAATTGTTATTGTTTATTATCAGTTGTTACTAATACCAGCAGTCTGACGCTGTCAGGTGGCCGCGGTAGCTGAGTGGTCAAGGTATCGAATCGTGGCTGGCCTTGTCACGAGTTAAAGCGCCGTACCACTAAAGAACCGCCGGGTAGGGGAGCGATGCACGTTAAATATGTCGAGAAAAACGTTCTCCCGATGGTGTAGTGTGTTAGTTATCAGATGGGATGCCAGCCTTGGTGTCATCCATGTCACTTCACCATGGTTCAAAATTACGTGTTCAGTCGCCAAAATCCCTCGTTTAGCTGAAGACAGAGGCGTTAACATTCAGTCGCTGACGATGTCAGATCGAGGCCTGTGAAATTCATCGTGGCTAAGGACTAGATTTTAAAGCCTATCGTTAGCCTTAGTTTTGAGCTCCATGCAGGTGACAGAAAGATTTTGCTACGTTCTTCCCCGATTTTGAGGGAGAATACCCTGGGGTGGCCAGGGGCTTTCTATCTCTCTACCCCCACCAATATCTTGAGGGGACTTGCGGCTCGATGGCTATTTAGAGTACTCCAAACCCGCAAAGGCACTATACATTTACTAACATCCATGTCTTCTCCAGGATTAGAGCCCCGGCATTACGGCACCGCAGTTAGCGTCGGTAAACACTATATCGGATGGGCGACTTTATATCAGTGATGATTGGATTTTATCTTTAGATTCATTCAACTCAAGACTTTTACTATATGTATTAATTATACATTTATATTTATTCTGAAGTGAAATTTTTTAAATATACTAATTAATTTTTTCAAAGAAAAAACTTTTAGTTGAGCGAGCAAATATGATTATTATGAATTTCTTATGATATCTGCTTAAGAATATTTCAAAAATGTCACTTCAGTATACACAATTGCATTTAAGAAACAGAGTACATTTATGCAATTTAAAAAAAAAAACATTTAGAAAAATTTTTTTATGAAAAATCTTACCTTGTAAAAGTATTATCCTATTTATTTTTTTTTCCATCACAAATTATCTTCATTATGCTTTATTCAGTTATAAAATTAAGATTCATTACGAATGTATTTCTCACCTGGTCACAATCATATAACCTAATTTTTTTTTCTTTTAACACTTTACTTAAACACGCGAAGATTTAGTAATCAGTAATAATAACTGATTAAAAATGAATTTAAACTAAAGAAAAGACCTAAATTTCAGTAAAAAATGCCTACATTTTAAGTATAACATTTACTAAAACCCACATGAAAATCTGAAATTGCATCCAAAGGTTTTTAGCAAATCTAACAGTTGCAGTTATACACTTATCTAAAGTTAATTTGGGTATTAAAAAATAAAAAAAAACAATCGAAGCTTTGCAACTTTTCCCCAGTTTTAAAAAGGCAATGTTTGTAATATTTGTCAAAATGGGCGTGGTAAATCAACTGATTATTTTTTAAAAATCATTTTAAAATACTTCTAATTCATATAATGGCTTGTATGTTATATCATTGGAAAGGTCTTGATTTGTAAATTTCAGAAAAAACAAAAACTCAAAATCAATTTTTAAAAGGGGTTTGCCCTACTGACTGCCTTAAACTAATTATTAAACACATTGTGTGCGGTACTGATACATTTATCAGTGTATTGTATCATTATAAATTTCCTTTTTTTATTATGTCACAACTTAATTTGGTTTTCTTCGGTTCAGAAAATTAATATTATTTTTTTAAAAAAATAATCTTTTCTTTTCCACTTTCCAATATATTCCGGCCTCCCTTGTAGTTTTATCAACCTCCTGGGGGGGTTGCGCTTTTCAGTTTGAGAAACACTGCATTAAATATAGTAAAGTTAGCTTGCTTTCTGCCATATACACTAAAAGGAATTTGAAATAATGAGTTATTGAAACTTTTATTTATTTCGGAAGATTATTCGTGTTATGTTTAAAACTCGTACAAAATAAACTAAAATTGTCTTATAAAGTATTGTATATGACTTTAAATTATACATATGTATAGAAAAAGGAACATATTCAAAAATTGAATTGCCCAGAACAAAGCATTTTCAGGATAAAAACTATCTGTAATAAATCATCATCATGACAGATAAAGATGAGAATTTTACTGCCTTAGTTTAAAAGTTCAGCGTTAAAGTCAAGATGGAAAATGAAGTAAATATGTTATTCGGAGTTCTCCTTTATATTAGCTGGCAGATTTTTAATCTATGGCGTGTGCTGCTGGAGTTAAATAAGTTGAATTCATGGAATTGTGGAAGAATGTGAATTATAATGACTCAGACCTTTAAAAAAGAGGAATTAAATTGATAGTTGCATTTTGGAAAGGTAATGTATGCAATTTTGAATTAAAGGGTACTATTTAATTAATAAACTCTCCAAGACACATTAATAGGGTATCCAGTTACGGAAACGTTAAGCAACTATTGAAATTTGATACAAAAAACAATTTCTTTCTACTGGAAAAATAACCTTTGCATCAGCGTCCAGTTTTTTTAATACTTTTATTAATACTTCGCTTCAAAATATTTCCCTTAATGCAGGAAATTGTTTAAATTTATTCAGAAGAATATAGAGATAAATTGGTGGCTTTAAAGAGTTATAATACTTTACATTATATTTTATGTTTTTTTTCCATAGAGTAAAATGCTTCATTAGACTTTTTAGCCAGATATTGTTGATTATATTTATTGATTAAATTTAAGGTATTACAAAATGGATTTTTTCAAAAATTGAAAATTTTTTTTTATGATTTTATTTTATAAATATAAGCTTAATAAAAATACCAAGTGTTTTATTTTCCCATTAAATTTTTAACAGATGCTAACTTTACTGACAAACTATTCAGTTCATTTGGGGACAAAAAATGTTTTGAAAATAATTTGCTGAAATTTTTTGTGTAATATAAATTTTTTTGAAAATCAATCGCTGCTTTATTTTAAAATTTACAGTCCTTTTATGATTTTAAATAAAAAAGATAAAGTGCTCTAGGTTTTGTAAAAATTGAAATATCTCTTATCCTGAAGATCATTTCAAACACGAATAATAAAGTAACACATCAAAATTGAAAAATTTAGAATTGATCGAGAGCGGGCCTTTTATGTAATTTTTTGTACATTTTTACACAAATAATAATAAATTTTTTCTGATAAGATTTTTTCAAAATATGCAAATAAATCTAAAATCAAAAAAATCATATTTCCATTTTTTCAAAAAAGTTGTCGCAAGTATTTAGAAAAAAACATTTTTTTAACCTTTCTTATTCCAGTTCATTTTATGTAAAAGTTTCTACAAAATAAAAATTTTTTTATACTGATTTTAAATAAAAAAATTTGGAAAATTAGTTGAATCTCAAAAAACTTACATCACTTAAAAAACATAAGAAAATTTCGAAGTTTTAGACATTTTTCCCATAGCTAATTTTTAAATTATACACAATTTTGTGAATCTCTATTAAACTTCTACAAGGATTTGTTTTCCATTTGTTTATTTAAATCATAATTCTAATACGAAAATATCATAAAATTTTATCCACATATGGTTTATATTTCGAACTTTAAGTAGTATAGTGGTTTAATCGTGGCCATCGAAATTTTGAGTATCATCATTGGATTTACATATAATGTCTCGATAGGGGGCTATAGTGCTTTTAGTGCAGTTGTATCTCCATATATTTTCCTATTAAAAATTTTGCTACAATCACACGTTAAGGGTTCGATATCTTTAAGTGATTGTAGTTCTATATATATAAATCATAAACTTCGTCTCTATTAAATCACTATTATTTTATACAATTCTAATGGGATAGTAATTCATTGAACTTAAATGAATAATAATATGAATTATAAAGTTTTTTTTTTTAATTTCCAATGGAGGATTACAAGACAACTGCAAACAAAATAAGAAATCAGAGAAGATTGAAAAGTAACAAAAAACAAAAAAATAGAAAAGAAAATTCCTCAATATACTCTATAAATCTCACATTTTGTGTCTTTTGTGTCTAGCCTCCCAATATCTGCTCCACATGTTTCCAATGTTGAGTTTACGACATCGTGCCGAATGAATGACGTATATTTCTTCATTGGAGTCGATCAGCTTACATAAGGAAATCTGGGCAATGTCTGCCGTGGCCAGCAGCGAGTTGAAAAATGGCCTCTGCTCTATTTCGTGGCCTTATTGTAATATCAAGAAGTTTGCTAAAATAGACTTTTTGATTATTGTTCTGGTAGAATTTTGACCAGAAGTGTTCTCTGTAGTACTTTTCTTATGTTTCTTTAGACACTGAAAAAAGGAAATTTATTGTTAGAGATTTGAATGATTTTTGCCACCTTCTTCGTCAAGCAATCGACATTTGCATTCCCATCAATGTCACAGTAAGTTGGAATCCATCGCGTAGCAATGTCTATATAGCAGCTGTTACGTCATCAGCGCACTATAGCGCCATCTGTAAAAAATTTGTAAAAGTAGACATTGTCTAGCTGTACCCCAACAAAAACGGGCGCACGAATAAAGTAGGCTTAGCGTTGCGAAAAAGACAGATTTTTTATTCTTTAACCAGTTTTACAGTCCACACAAATATTGACGAATCATTGGTCCTACGAAGCCAAAGAAAATGGATAAAAATCGAAAAATAAAAATAGCTCCAACGTAACTACTGAAGAGAAATTGAATCGTTTAAAAGATTCAATCAAATGAACTTTAACTAGGTTAGAGGCTTTTACCTCGGAGAAGACAGTGTTAAAGGATACTAGTGTCACTGAAATCGAAATTAAACTCAAAAAAATTGAGCAATTACAGATAAATCTAGATAAAATAGCTGAGGATTATTGTGAAATGGAAACTTCCGAAAGCTTGGAAATCATTCAGCTGGACATTGAAGATATAAATCAACGGATCGAGACAACAGAGGTAGGTCTCAAACTTTTAATGTATTCTTTGAAAATTCTGAAAATGTAAACATTAATTTAAATGACAATGGTAAAAATAGTATCCGCTTACCTCAAATTCCATTGCCAGAAACTTCTGGTGTAATAGCAGAATTTTCTAATTTCAAAATCAATTTATTAATTTAATAAGTAATAATGAGCAATTGAATGATTCGCAAAAACTATACTATCTTCGAGCATCTCTAAAAGGAGAAGCAAAGCTCTTAGAGTCGCCTAGCGATAGTTTCGTTTCTCTCTTTAAAGCATTAGAAGATCGTTAGAAAACAAACGGCAGTTGATTAATTCTCATGTCCTGAGATAATTAATTATGAAAAATTTATAGCGAATCAGCCAAAGAACTGCGCGCTTTAATGGATTGTATCAATAGAAACATTAGAGCACTTAAAGTTTTGAAATATGATCAGAATGATCTATCACAGATATAATTTTAATAAATATAATTCTTCAAAAAATTGACAAAGAATCTGAAAGCAATTCGAACTTTCGTTGAAAACAGCAGAAGTTTCAACATTTGATTCTATTATGAAGTTTTTAGAAAAGAGAAGTGCCGTGTTAGAAAACATTACTCGCATTCCTAGTACTAAAATGATCCATAAAAATACTGCAATGTCAACTAAAAGCCAAATCGCTGGTAGTTAATAGTAAAAAAATAACTGTTAAACCTTGTATTCTATGTCGAAATTCTCATCCTCTTTATAAATGTATTGCATTTCAAAATATGTCTGTGGAGTGCAGAAAGAAATTTGTTAGCAATAACAAACTTTGTATAAATTGCCTCAGACTTCATTCTGGTGCCTGCATGTCTAAATACAAATGCACAGTTAGTGGTTGCAAGGGATTACATAATTCATTGCTTCACGATTCTGCTGAAGTTTGCTCTGCAGTTAAAAATCACACTGTAGAGGAAAGGGGGATAGAGAGCAATTCGAATCCCACTCGGTTTGAAGGTCAGCCAGAAGTTGCGGTTTTGACTTATGGAAATAAATGTGTTTTATTAAATAAATTCATGATTTTCGTTAAAAGTGCTGATGGATATAGAATTAAGTTAAGAGGATTATTAGATAATGCGTCTACGATATGTGTTATGAGAGAAGACATAGCAAGAAAGTTGGGATTTAAATTTAGGTCTGCAAACCAATCTATAACAGGCATTAACGGGATTACGCAAGCCTCGAAATATTCAGTAAAAATTGAAATTTCTAATCGGGATTATACTTTTGCACGCTATGTACAATTTTCACTTTTTACCTAAAATTACCGATGCGATTCCTGTATCGAAATTAAATATATCGGATTTAAATATTCCAGCTTCAATTGAGCTGGCTGATTCTAATTTCCATATGCCAGGTCAAATAGATATATTGATAGGAAGTGAACTATTTTTTGAAATTTTAAATCCAGAACAAGATTATTTGCAGGAAGGAAATGTAATTTTACAAAATACAAAAATTTGGCTACTTAGTCACAGGTACCCTTCTCAGTCACAACAACAAGCCAATTGTTGTTTGATAAGTGAACCAAGCTTAGATATAACAGTAAGGAAATTCTTTGAACTGGAATCACTTCCAGATGATTCTAAGGAAATAACAAAAAGTGAAGAGGAAATTTATTGTGAGGAACATTTTGTTAGTACCTATAAAAGAGATAAAACGGGAAGATTTATAGTTCGGTTACCCATAAAGGAAAATGCAGAAACTTTATTAGGATATTCCAAAGAGAATGCGATCAAACGACTAAATGGTATTTGGTAAAAATTAAACAAAAACAATACAATGGGAACTTTGTATAAAGAATTTATGAATGAATATGAACTTTTAGGCCATATGGAAGAGATTAAAAATGAAACACATTAGATAAGATTAACTATTACATTCCTCATCATTCCGTATACAAAACAGAGAAAACATCCACTCCATTGAGAGTTGTCTTCGACGCAAGTGCAAAAACAACAAGTGTTTTTTCTCTAAACTCCATTTTATTAAACGGAGGAATTATTCAACAAGACCTCTTTTCCATAGTCAGTAGATTTAGAAAACACGAGTACGCGTTTAGTGCAGATATTAAAAAATGTACAGGCAGATACTTGTTGATCCTAATCAAAGGGATTTACAACGAATTATGTGGAAGACTAGTGCAGATGCTCCAGTCAAGACTTACAAACTAGCTACCATAACCTGTGGGACAGTTTCTGCACCATTTTTAGCTACCAGGACCTTAAGGGAACAGGGACATCGTATACTTTCAAATAATCGATTTTTCAATTTTAGTTCTAAAAATAGTGCTTATTTTTCTGAATCTAAAAATGTATAATACTTATATGTTTGTTGATAAAATAGCCCTAAAATATGAAAAATAAAAATGTAAATAAATGACCACGCCCCTTTGACACGCCCCTTGAACTTTAAATATGTAGTTTCCCCTGTGTTTTATCTATATTAACTTTTGATTGTTTTTTTTCGTTTGAATGTTAACCCCGCTACTTTTTAGCCACGCTTGTGCGTGAGCTATTGTTCCAAGCTGTGTGACAAAATTTCTTACTTTAAATTTCGGTTTATGTCAATGTTTTGAACTGAGTTCGTCTATTCCGAAGTTTCTTGTGGCATACAACTACTTAATTTTACATTAATTTTCGTAAGAAATATTTATTTTTTACTTATAATTATCAATATTCATAAGATTTTAAAAGTATCTTAACTTTTTTTTAAACGAGTAATTATGCCAAGAATAAAAAAATTTGGCAGAAGGAAGTATAGTAGTAATCAACATAAAAAAGTCTAACTCGACTGAAACATTGCTTTTGAATTCCGTGGAAAGTGCTTCTAGGAGAAAAATTAAAATACCGAATTTACTAAAAGAACAAGATTCTCAAAATGTAAACATAATCGTTGAACTGGATTTATTATCTTCCCTTATGAAAAATCTCTTATGTTGTAAATATTGCTGTTCTTCAGAGAAAATTGAGCTGAGAGAAGATTTAAAAAGTCGTAGAGGTTTAGCTGTGAGTTTGGAAATAATTTGTCACAACTGTAGAGAATCGACGAGTACAATGTCATCAAAAATATCAAATAAATGTTATGATGTTAACCTAAGATTGACATATAGAATGAGAGCTATTGGAAAAGGTGGAGCTGCTGCTCGAATATTATGTGGGCTTATTAATTTGCCTCCACCACCTGCAAAGTTTGAACGCCATAATTCTTTGTTTTTAAATGTTTTAAAAACAATTAGTGAAGACTCGATGAATGCAGCTGTTCACGAAGCAGTCATAGCGAATGATAATAATTCAAATATAGCTGTGGCTGTGGATGGCACATGGCATAAAAGAGGCTATTCTTCATTGAACGGAGTTGTATGTGCTACGTCTGTTGAGAACGGATAGGTTATCGACTTTGAAGCTCTCACAAAATATTGTTCTTCATGTAAGGGTAAAAAAAAAACCATGTGAAAATTGTGCTAAAAATTACGAAGGATTCAGTGGGGAATGGAATGTCGGGGGGGGGGGTATTAAGTATATTTCAGCGATCTGAAACATCACGAAAAGCATGTTATACGCAGTATCTTGGTGATGGGGACTCAAAAGGATTTCTTACTATAAAAGAAGCAAAAGTATATGGCGACACAGAAATTGAAAAATTAGAATGTGTTAGCCATGTGCAAAAGCGTATGGGCACAAGGCTGAGAAACATTCTAAAAATTAGCAAAGGCATTAAGCTATCAGATGGGAAAAATATTTCGGGACGTGGACGGCTAACGCTTAAAGAAGTGGACTCAATCCAACATTATTATGGGCTAGCAATCCGTAAAAATTTGTCATCTGTGGAGGACATGAAAAGAGCCATATGGGCTATTTATTTTCATAAACTAAGTACTGAGGATAATCCTTAACACGCTTTGTGTCCACTTGGTGAGGATAGCTGGTGCGGTTATAACCGTAGCATTGTTACGGGGAATTTTATATTCACAAGCATTCTTCACCTGAGTCAATTTTATTGAAAGTGAAAAAAGTGTTTCGGGATCTCACAGAGAAGGACTTATTGAAAAAGTGCCTTCATGGAAGAACACAAAATCCCAATGAAAGTTTTAACAAATGTATTTGGGAGCAATTCCTAAAACAGTTTTTGTTGTCATTGAAACTTTGAAATTTGGATTATGGATGCTGTAATTTGTTTTAACGATGGATATGTAAGTAGGATAAAAGTCTTTGAAGCTCTGGGCATATTAAACCAGGATACAACACGGAACGTGCCTTACTTATAATTGATAACAAACGAATTTTGAGGCTGAACGTATAGTAAATAAAGTGTCATTGGAAGCCAGAAATAAAAGGTCTTTAAAAAGGAAAATGGATAAACAGAATTTAGATGAAGAAAATAAATACTAAGCAGGGAAATAATCAAATTTATAATGTAAGGAGAAATTTTTTGTTAAGTTCTATTATATTTTTTCTCGAATGTTTAATATTTTTAAATTTAGGTACACTTTAAAAAACTATTGTAGCATATTGTTTGAAACCTTTTATATATCTAAACAGGATACATGTGCATACAGTGAACAAAATATCTTTTAGTATGTGTCTAATTTTTTGAAAATTGATTTTATATGTAAAAAGAAAATTAAGATTTTCATAATTTTAAGGTTTTATGATTATTTTTAAGAAATTATGCAATTATATAAATATAATTAGTTAAAAAACAGATTCATTATGTTTAATATGTTACTTTATATATATTTGTAAATTTTTTTGTATATTCAAAGAATATTTTTGTAAGAAATGGTACCTATACATGAAAATATGTATTACAAGATCTCGAAAATTATGTTCATGTTAACTAAAACAAAGGAATAAAAACATATGAATTTAAAATTACTTTTGTAACTCTAGAAAATGGTTAAGGATTAATATTAGTCATATAAAAATAGGCAAGGAAATACTAATTAAGTGTATAATATGTGAAAAATATTTTTTTTTTTTTAGTTTTTTCACTTTTTCTCAAAAGCATATTTTTTTTCATTTAGGTACATTTTTAAAAAAAACTATTGCACTGTATGATTCCTGATTTTTTATACTTCTATACAAGGTGCCTATGCATATAGTGAACCTATTTTTTTTTCTATTAAAATAGTGCCTAATTTTTTAAAAATTGTTTTATGCATAAAAAAGCAGAAAAATAAAAAAATTTCAAATTTCAAAGTTTCATAATTTTTTAAAAGAAACTATACTAAAATTTTACTAAAAAAGGGTTTCACTGTATTTTATGTATTGTTTTATATATGTGTAAAAAATATTTGCATAAAAAAGGATACTTTTTAAAAAATGGTACCTAAACATAAGTATATATTACGAGTTCTCAAAAATTATGTATTACTTAAATTAAGTAGTAAAAAAAAACTTTTGGAGTAAAAAAGTTATTTTTGTAGTTCTGCAGAATAATTAAATTATCTTTATTATATACATAAAAATCTAAGCTCTATTGGAAATTTTAAATGATATATGTCTCATAAACAAAGGGTCTTAATTTTGGCATTTTACTCTTTCGAGCATGTCCTGGTTCCCTTAAAGGCCTTAGCAGATGAAGAAAAAGTGGAATTTCCTGACGCAGCAGATGTGATTTGAAATGATAGTTATATGGATGATATTCTTTCTGTAGAGTCTACATTAGAGGGAAAGCTAAAAACTCCAAACCAGGTTATCTCAACTATTACAGAGGGTGGTTTTGAGCTACACAAATGGGTGTCAAATAGCCCAGAACTGTTGAAAGATTTATCTGCATCTTCCTATGTGTTTGATAAGGAATTTGAGGATGCTCCAGTGAAAACATTAGGTATGCTATGGGATCCAAAGATGGATTGTCTCACATACAAAGTAAAGATTAGTGTGACAAAGTCAACTTCTCAAAAGAGACGCGCTTTCAGAAATTGCAAGGCTGTATGACTCTTTGGGCCTGATAGGACCCATTGTTACGAAGGCTAAGATATTCATCCAAGAACTTTGGAAAATAAAATTAGATTGAGTGAACAGCTACCACCAGATGCAATGGAAGAGTGGATGAACTTCTACCAAAAATTATCTCGAAAGTAAATAACTTCAAAATCCCAAGGTGCAGTCTACTTCCTGCAACAATACGGATTGAAATACATGGCTTTTTGCGATGCATCAGAACGTGCCTATGCTGCTGTTGTCTACATAAAATGTTTCAACGAATCTGGACAATCTCAAACTAGATTATTATGCAGCAAGTCCAGAGTGGCTCCTTTGAAAACACTCACCATACCGAGGTTAGAACTGTCTGCAGCTTTACTACTATCGAGATTAGTCAAAAAGGTTGTGCCAATTCTAAAATTACCTATTCATAAAATTTGGATGTGGACGGTCTCAACGATTGCTTTAGTGTGGTTAAAGACTGAACCTTATAAACTCAAAACATTTGTCAGCAACAGGGTGGCGGAGATCCATGCACTTTCAAAGGATTATCATTGGAAATATGTGAGCTCCAAGAACAATAATGCCGACTTAATTTCTAGAGGCTGCAATGTAGATGAACTTTTAAAGAACGAAATGTGGTTCTCGGGTCCAGATTTACAAACTGATGACTACGAGGACAATCAGCTTTTTCTTGATCCTTCCTGCAGAGATGAACTAAAATGTGCTGTGACTCTTTCAATGACTGAGTGTTCTTCAAATTTTTATGATGAACTCTTTAATGTTACAAATAATTTCATAAAATTAATTAGAATTTTTAGCTTTATTTTTAGGTTCATTAATAACATCAAAGCTAAGGAGTCTTGTAATAAGGAGAAGTATCTAACTACAGATGAGATAAAGAGTACGGAATTTTTAGCTAAAATAGCACAATTAAGTGAGTTTAAAGCAGAAATCTATGCCTTGAAAAAAGGTAAAGGTGTTTCAAAAACAAGTAAGTTAAGGGCTTTAGATCCTTTCTTAGATGAGAATTCTTTACTCAGAGTTCGTGGAAGGCTTAGTAATACTGATTTACCATTTGAAGCAAAACATCAAATAATTATACCTAGTAAACATAAATTTACTAAATTACTTTTTGAGCATATGCATAAGAAGTTTTTAATATTGGTGCTTAGGGTTTAGTACATCAAATTAGAATGCAGTTTTGGCCCATTAATGGCAAGGGTATTGCACGAAAAACAGTTCATGATTGCATTGCAGGCTTTAGACAGAAGCCTACTGGGGTAGATCAATTAATGGGAAATCTACCATCAGAGAGTAACTCCAAGTGCACCATTTTTAAACTCGAGTGGATTTTTGCGGACCTTTTCAAATAAAATTTAAAAATCAGAGAAAGGGGATATTTTCAAAAGTTTATGTTGCGATTTTTGTATGCTTGGCTACAAAGGCTATTCATTTAGAGGCAGTGACTGATTTAACAACTGAGGCATTTATTGCAGCTTTGAAGAGGCTATGTGCCCGTAGAGGCCGCATTTCTACATTAATGTCCGATAACGCAACTAATTTTTAAAGGCACAGCTGCAGAATTAAATCGTTTCATAAAATTAATTTGTAAACAAAACGAGACATTAGCAAATTATTTTGCTTCAGAAGCTATCCAGTGGAAATTTATCCCACCTCGTTCTCCTAATTTCGAGGGTTTGTGGAGGCAGGGGTAAAGTCATTCAAACACCACCTCTATAGAACTTTAGTTAATAGTAAAATAACTTTCGAAGAATTCGAGACAATAATAATTCAAATTGAAGGTATACTTAATTCACGTCCATTAGTACCATTGTCAGATAATATCAATGAATATGAAGTTTTAACTCCTGGACACT
Source organism: Trichonephila clavipes (assembly GCA_019973935.1). Classification (NCBI taxonomy): domain Eukaryota; kingdom Metazoa; phylum Arthropoda; class Arachnida; order Araneae; family Nephilidae; genus Trichonephila; species Trichonephila clavipes. Next base: position 97,818 of record BMAU01018031.1, on the reverse strand, counting down.
TTATAATTGGTCGACCTATCAGTGCAATACCTGATCTCGCAATTTTAGATATTTCAGATAATAGACTATCTAGGTGGCAGTATATACAACAAAAGTGTGTACAAACTATTTGGAAACGTTGGAAAAATGATTATCTTAATCATTTACAGAAGAGAAACAAGTGGCAGTTCGAGAAAAATAATGTTGCCGTAGGGTGTTTAGTGCTTTTAAAGGAAAATGATTTGCCTCCTGCAAATTCGCAATGGCAAGAATTTTGGAGGTTATTTATGGAACTGACGGTAAGGTCAGAGTCGTTAAACTAAAAACTGCCACGGGGGTTCTCACACGTTCTATCTCAAAAAATATGTATCTTACCAATAGAAAATAATAATATAAATTATATTGTAATGTGAAGTATATTATATTCTTATAGAATATTGTATTTTTCTATTTTTGAATATTGTATTTTTCTCTTATTTTAGAATGTTGTGTTTATTTGTATTTAATTCATTTAGGCATTTGTAAACTGTATATAGAAAATTGCATTTTTAAATATATTTTTGAAATATTGTATATTTCAACGCCGGGCGGAATGTTACGCCATGTTACGCATGTTACGAATGTTACGCACAGTAGCGCCATCTGCAAAAAAATTGTCAAAGTAACGGACTCGTAGCTGGCGTGTCATGAGTTCGACCCCAGCACCACTGAAGATCCGCCGTGTAAGGGAGCGATGCTCAAGCGTCATCCTCGTCACTTGACCATGGTTTAAAATTACAAGGTCCGTCGCCAAGTGAGTGAATATTAACGTCACACTGATCAGCTACACGAGGGCTTTTGTGATGGACCTAGTAATTTTGAAGCATGGTCAAGTGACGAGGGCGACACCTGAGCTGACACCCCCTCTCATAACTACCACACCACACAACGAGAGGACATTTCAGCTCTCGATAGATTTAACGTGCATCGCTGCCCTACACGGCGGGTCTTTGTGGCACTGGGATCGAACTTGAGACATGCCAACCATGATTCGATACCTTGACCACCTTGTACCCCGGCCACAGGTCCGTCGCCAAAGGCCCTCAAGTAGTTGAGTAGAGAAGAGAGAGTGCGACTTTAAGGGCAGTCGGAAACCTCTATTCCGACAATGTTAAATTGGCTGTTTTCGAGGTAAATTTTCTCAAAATCTGTTATATGTACATGCTTGAAATTTTTCATATAATTAAAATACACATTTCTCATTATACTCAAATGAGCTTTTTAGCTAATTTTGAATTTTTTCATAATTTATAAAATATTTTATCAAACATAGTTTAAGTTAACCCGTTTTTCACATAAAAAATTTGTAAAAAATAAATTTTGGAGTTTTTTACAAAAGCTCATTTCAGTATATATTAACCATCATTATAAATATATCATAAAAAATTTACATACCTGTGAACAGTAGTTTCTAAGAAAAGGGGCATCGAACATCAAAAATTGACATTTTGAGAAAATTGATTTTAACGTATAATTACTTTTTAATTAAAATATTCCAGCTCCATATTCTAAATCATCAGCATTTTTTTTTGTAGCTCATCATCTTCTTTCTTCCTTTTAAGTCTTTTTTCCTTCCTAACTTCCCTTTGTTTTTTGTAAACAAGAGTATTTTGCTCGTAACAGCCTCTGTTTGTCGAGGCACTCCATCGCTTGCAATGTGTAATCACCAGGCTCAATACACATTTTCTCAAAATTTCTAGTTTTGATACATTCCCCATATTAAATGAGGAAACTGCATCATATGTACCCAGTGACAAAACTTCTAATTGTACAAATGTTTTCTTCGGTACACGAGACCATATTACATTATTTACACTTTCGTTAGGATTTTGCGTACCTCCATGTAAACACTTTTTAGCAATTCTGGATTAGCTAAATCCCTAAAAACAGGTCGCATGGCCTCCACAACATCCACAGGTAAACTATTTTTGTGATGATAAGTCTCCCCAAGCAATTCTGCCTTTTTAAATTTGCACGACGTATCTGTATCAGAGGGACAAAATGCATGCTGAGGTTTTTCATCGGTTGATAGCTTGTGTAAAAATATTGCCCATATGGCTTGTTGCATGTCCTTCACGCTAGACAAATTTCTGTGGATAGCTAGACCATAATATGCTTACAGACGGTCGATTTCTGCCTCTGTCAATCTATTTCTTCCGCATAAAGTCTTTCCGTCAGAAAGTTTTTGACCTCTCATCTTAGTTTTCAAGCGTCGAAGACGTGTCCCCATTCTTTTCATAACATGACCTATGCATTCTAATTTCTCGACAAAGCAATGGTCATCATATACTTTGTTCTCGACAATAGAAGTAAAAGCCTTGGAGTCCCCATCTCCTAAATATTTTGTGTACCGAACATTGTAGAGAGACTGGGAACGCTGAAAAATGGATAGAGCTCCAGCTACTTCCATCTTACCGCTGTAGCCTTCAAAATTTCTCTTACAATTTTGAAGATGCTTGGTTTTGTTCGGACAAATACAATGTTTTGAAAAACTTCGACATCTATAACTTTGCCGGTATCAACACTTTTGACAGTCACCAAGCCATTCTTCGAAGAAAAACCACGCTTCTGCCATCTACCATCTGGCAACAGCAAGGTCCCTTTTTCCATCATTTTCATCAACTGCTTCACGAACAGCTTCTGCCATACTGTGTTCACAGGTTTCTCTTGTTGCCTGCAGTAAAATGTGGCTGTACTTTGAGAATTTTGTGGGTGGCGTGGGAAGATTCATGATACCGCAAAACATCCTAGCAGACTCAGCACCTTTACCTATGCATCGCATAGCATACACTAACCGGATATTCAGTTCATAATTCTCAGAACTATCGCATTTCTTGGAGTTAAAAAAAGTATAGTTATATTTACAAGAAGGACATTTTAAGTGAAACTTCACAGCTTCACCATAGTTACTTTCATTGAGGTGCAACCTGAGTCCTGTTTTTTTTTACACTTTTACATTTTACAGCTTCAAAAACACACAAGCTAAAAGGTTAATGTCCACAATAACATTTCTGAAATCAGAAAAGCCTCATCCGAATATGAAATATCCATGTTTACAATTTTTTTTCTCACTGGCAGATGGTTCAGTTTCATTAGTACAAAGCTTTGCACCATCAGCACAATTCTTTTCATCAGCAGAGTTCTTTGGAACAGTAGAATTGCTTTCACCACAACCATCATTACTTTTATTACATCTTCCTTTATTAAAAACTCCTCTTCGTTTCTTAAATACTTTAGTTGATGCTCTAGGTAAGTGATGATAAAGTCGATATATTATAGCAATTTTTTGAAAGTTTAAGTTTAATAATGTTAAAGAATACTTGCGAGTTCAAAATTACAACGCAGTTTTGAAAGTGTAAACAAACATTGATTTGACCGTTAAAAATACAGTGAAGTTTCAAATGGGTTAGGAAATAAAATAATAAAAGGCTCAATTTATACAATAAAAGATAAATGTTTTGATTTATACCAGACGCTCAACTTTTAAGCCAAAACAAAAAAATTTGTTTACTTTTTCCTTTGTCAAATGGGCGTGGCCCAGTTTCAACGATTATTTAAAAATAGGTTTTTAGGGCTTCTAATTACCTAGAGGTTAAAGCAAGGTATTTTTAGACAGGTTAAAATCTGTACTATGTAAAAATGTAAAAATCTCAAATTGTCAAAAAAATCAAATTTCACCTTTCCGACTGCCCTTAATATCCCCTCACTTAATTAAATTATATGAAATTTAAGGAATGCTTGAAAAATATTAGAAGTCGAATATATATATATATATATATATATATATATATATATATATATATATATATATATATATATATATATATACATATATATATATATTAAAAAATTAATCTAATGATAATTTTAAATATCCAAAGAATTATTAGTATTTATGGTAAATATATGTTTTTCAACTGAGTAGGTGAGACACGCATAAATATCTTTTTCGAAATTCCAATGCAGAATTTCAGTGGAGCTAATACAAAATTCTAGTTTTGCATGGTTAAGATTATAAAAATGTCCAAATTTTAATAACCTTTTCTTCAGTCAACCACTAATGGAACATGAATGATGAGGGATTATGCATATATATATTTTTTTTTAACTTGAATTTAAAAAAGATCTTTATATTTATTTATATGCGCAAATGGTAACTGTAAATTTGTCCAGATGCTTTTGAATACTCTTTATTTGAAGATTCAAGTTCAAAAATATAAACTTGTAGTTAAAATTCTCTTTGAATGAAATTAATGTTCAGACATTCAAAATTCAAATATAATTTGTTATCTGAACTATACAAAACAAGGGATTCTATGTAAGATGCCCTGAATATCTGGCTTTAAAATTATGAAAAACTAAAAGATTTAAATAGGGTTTTTTTTTAACAATGCATAAAAATTTTTTGCAAATAATGTAATACAGAAGCTTAAAAATTATTCATGTTTAGAAGTGTCCGAAATTTTAAAGGATTTTAAATTTTTGAACCTTTTTTTTTTTTTTTGACACAACAAAATAATCATTTTTAAAATAAATCCCTGAAAGTATTGATTAAAATTACTTAAAATGAATCAGTAAATTATCCTCAATGTTTTATTATATAATTTGAATTTAAATACTACAGATATTTGTTAAAAACTTAGACATACATTATAAAAATTTAATTCCATTTGAGAATTTTAAGGTAAAGAAAAAAATGAGAATTCTCAACTCGTTGACATGCAATTATTTCCGTACACTTTAGGGTTTAAAGAAATTCTTCCCAGTTTTTTACGATTGCTACAGGAACCGGTCTCCCCGTGAGCCATAAAACTTGTGTCTCCCTGACCGTCTCTAATTATCTTTAAAGACACTAAACCATTAAAGGGGAAATAATTCGGAAAAACACGACTTTACCGTTTTTGAACACATTACTTGAGGAGGAAAAAATCAGTTTGGTTCATTTTTGGTGAGTCCCCGGCCTTACGAAAAATTCAGTGTGGTCCGTTTTCGAAGCCTCTCTAGTAGGGTGGAAAAATCCGTGCTGTCCGATTGGAGGGTTAAATACACTTGAGCATTCACAAGTTCTTCTTACACGAATCAAAGGATCCTTGTAATGTTAAGAAAACATACCCAAAATATAATATTGTCTCCGCCACCTTGAATAATTGTGGCAATGCAGATGGGGTTTGTATTGTCATCATATTTTCTCTATACTTACATCCTTCCATCTATATAGTGTAAGTGAACATGTGATTCATTAAATCACTGACCCTTTTCCAGTCCCTTACTCTTCAATCCGTGTGCTCCTTCGTGAAATGGAGACGAGTTCTTGTTGAAGACCAAAAGTAGATGCTTTTGTAAAGGTCTTCGACAAGCATAACCTATATAGTGTAAATTGAGACGAATAGTTCGTTCAGAGACGTTCTCAGCTCCTGCTTGATTGACTCCCCACAATTTGAAGTGCATTTGCTTTTTTGTTGAACTGAACAGGGGTTTCGCAATTTTCCTTTCCAAGCGAACTATCAGTAACTTCTGATGACTACGAGCCTGACGTTGAGACCCTGTTTTCTGCTTAGGAATGCACTCACTTTAAACATTAGTAAATGCTGCTGTCGAACACTTTATAAATGCAGCCGTTTTGCTGGTACTGATTCCAACACTTTGAGCGCCTTCAATCATCTTTCCTTCAAAGAAAGAGTTAAATTCAATTTTCCTCCTAATTCTTCACAAGAAACACAATGCAATGAATGCTTTACTATTGCTGCTTTTTCTATTAATAGCTATCTCACTCTCTAGTGGCAATTACTTTTATCTCTCCACAATCTCCAAATAAGTGTCAAGTGGTCATAATAAGTTGGCCTCTAAGGATGACAATATGCAATATAACATTCTAAGGTGGGCAATATGCAATATAACATTCTAAGGAGGACAATATGCAACATAACATTCTAAGGAGGACAATACACACTGTTCAATGAAATCGTTTTCTTCGTTACGGGAAATTCAATACGAAAGAATATAACAGACAGCCCATTGTATAGCTTTTTATTCACACTGCGTGTAGCATTACAACGTCCATACTTAATTTTTTCTTTTTAACCTCAATACTTCATAAGCTTAAAAATTATTTACAAAAATATTGCTTGATGATTATATGTATTTATTTGAAAGTATGTACTTCGGTTTTGCTGTCTTAGTTTTGAGTTTTATTTTACCATGTATCTAAACCTATTTCTTATGAAAACAGCATTTGAGTTTTGATTATAATATATTATTTTTATTTCGATATATATACAACAAAGATGTAAATTTAACATCAATGAGTTGAAAGATGAAAGTCACTAAAGAGTGTTGCCAGCATATCGTATTTAAAAAGATTACATGAACTATTGAACTACTATTCCTAATCTTCATAAAAAAATATTTTGAATAACTTATTACGAATGGAAGTAGGGGAATATTCTCGGCTCAAATACAAATAATTTTGCTGTTTTTTTATACTCAATGAAAAAATATTTTGTTCATCCAATCTGCTGGTTGAAAATTATTTAAATTCCAAGTTTTCTTACTGCTGCCTTCCACCGCAACTAAATATATATGTGGTTTTATAAATTGGGTAATTAAGCTCAACTGTTATTGCGAGACATTACAGTGCTACACTGTTGGTAAAATTGATAACAAGGTCTTAATTCGTTAATTACTTTTCAAATAAAGTCCCAAATGATTTCGTCGCAAAATGTTGTTTGGAGCGATTCCGAGTCTACTCTTTTCTAGCGTAAATGATAAAAAGTGAGATTTCAAAAAAACTCAAATGGTGAATTGGAATGTAATTTTGAAACTTTTTTTTTGCGTCTTTGCAAATTTTATTGACTTTAAAGCTGTATGTTTTTCACATTTTCGTTATTTAAAATATTATTCGTTTTTTTAAAAAAAAATACATTTTGCGTTTTTTTTAACAAAAACTAAAATTTGGTAACATTTTGTCCATTTAATAAGAATATATTCATTTCAAATGGACTAGAAATTTTTTTATCCATCATGACAAAAAATTATTTTCATAAACAGATAATTCTTTCAAAAACTTTAATTAGCTAAATTTCTTGCTGAAAAGGATACATCTGAAAACTTATTTCAACATATTATACCAATTGGTGGAATTTTCGGCGTCGCTTTTGGTTAAGAACTTTGAAGTTTGGGTGTAACATAATCAGGGATTTTGAATTTGATATTCCTTAAATTAAAGATGGATTAATTAGAATTATTTGTGTCCTTGGAAAAATGCTAAATTTATTTGTGGAATTTTTGGTAACACTCCAATCCTTTATTTTTTACTATTTCATGAAGCAGTAGCAACTGTTTCAATTTAAAAAGTAAGTAAATTACACAATTTTATTACTTCCTTCAGGATATTTAATCTATTTGAAGGTGCAACAGGTAATAATTTAATTTATTTTTAAATCAACTTGATATTTTGTTTGAGGTTACGTCTTTGAACGTTACACAAACCAAATTTTTCGCCTTATTTCAGTATACGGTTCCATGAACAAGTAATTTGAAATAAATATGTTAGTGTTTAAAATTTCTTAATTTTTGATGCATTTAATAAAATGTAAATTAAATATATAATTAAGATGAACTTTTGTATTTAGTTAATACATAATCAGGGACAGTATTTATTGATTTTTGTAATCCATAAATTAAATGGGTATCAAATGTTTAATAAACCATAAATTAAAAAGTGATTAATTAAAATTATTTAAGTCATTGGAAAAAAAGTTTAACAATTTTATTACTTCTCAATTATAATTAATTTAAGGATTTTATTATTAAACTCTCATCTCTGTGCTTTACTTTATTAGAATTATTTATGTATAAGAAAAAAAAATGTTTAACAATTTTATTAGTTCCCAATTTTAAATAATGTAAGCATTTTATTACTAAATTCTAATCCATATGTTTTAGTTTGTTAAGTAAGCAATAATTCTTTAATTGCATTTGAAAAAAATAACTTAGTCACTATTTGCAAGTTGAAGAATTCTATGTGTTTATTCAGTAAAATTACTTACAAATACATACAATATTAAATTCAAAAAGGATTTTAAAACAAATAGTGTTTAATAAGTATGTTAAAATAATTAAAAGAGAAAATTGTCACCAACAAATTCAAATATTTGAGCAAATTTTTTGGATTCTAGATAGTCAAAATAGAATGCTCAAAAACTATCTTTTTAAAGATATCATTTTCATAGAAGAAAACGTCCCTTTTTCTAAATTTTAAACTGTCTTCCAAAGTTTCCAACATTTCCTCCTACGATTTGAATTCAATTTAATGGAATAATTCTTCAAAAACTAAATTAATATTAGTATATCTTTTTATGTAAGTCAAAAAGAAATTCGTATTTTCTTAAAGATATTTTTAATGAAACTCTAATCATTGTAAGAACTTTAAACTTAGTTTAAAGAAACATAAATTATAGTTTAAAAGCTTATTTTTTTCACTAAGTCTTTAGTAATGATATTTGGATTTAAATATCATTCAACCCAAATTAAGATACTTGGTTTTCAAATTAAATTGGAGTGATTATGTTTCATAGAGTTTTCTTTTTTGTGATTGAATTGATGCACACATATAATATAATTTTTTAACTGAGATTAAAAAGTGTTTTAGTTTATATTTCTCGATAAGATTTGATAATATGTATTATGTTAATTGAAACTCATAAAAAACAAAAGAGACAAGCATAGTTTAGAATTCAAATATTAGAAACGGTCTTTTATTTCTGTCAATGAATTTTATTAGCTTTCTAAAAATAAATTATATTTCCCTAACTAAGAGTAATCAGAAAATTAACCACCTACCAAGAAAAGTATTACTTAAATTAGAAAGATTTGTAAAAAGTTATATTTATTGAAAGTCACAATATATGAAATTATTTGCTCGAATTTTCAGTTGCAGAAAAAAGGTCTTATTTATTACAGTTCATAAAATTATTTCAGATTTACATAGCATGTATATAATATTTAATTAATACTTTTTGATAATCTGCTAAATATAATACATTAATTAAATATTTATTTCCGATTTTTTTTTACGTTTATTTGAAAAAAAATTTTGAAATATTATTTTTGAAAAAGTTATTTATGGCTATTTAAATAATAACCGCATGAATAGTCAGGAAGATTCAAGCAATATATAATATCATTTTATAAAACTAATAATCTTATGTTTGTAAAAAATGTAACTCCATGATAGAATCATCAGAATTAAATGAAATTTAATGCACAAATGACTTGCATTAGTACAAATAAATGACGAATATTTCAGAGAAAAAGAAGAATATTAAGTGTCCAAAATCAGTGTTTGGTGTAGCCACCACTCGCTGCAATAAGTGCCGCTATATAACATGGCATGGAGTCACACAAATTTTGAATGTCTGTTTGTGGAAGATAATTCCATATTGCTTGTATGCCAGTGGTTCTAAACCTTTCAATACTCGTTACCCAATATTCAATCATAATTTTCATTGCACCCCTACCATACAATAACAATGTATTCAATTCAATAATACGATACTTTGATGCTAAATCTACAATTTGATTTAAACCTCTTTAAGTTCCACCCACACATATATGCGTCTCGCTTAGCTAAAACGTTATTTTCTTTGGAAGTATATATACGTCTGTCAAAAAAATGATCTTTTATGAGCACTGCTATCCATAAAATTATTCCGAAGACTTTGGAATGCAATAAAGTGACAGTGTTTGCGATGGATGTACATATTTCAGAGGATTTGCTTATTTATTCCCCCCCAATAAATCCCATAAGCACGCCTAAGTGGAAAAGGGTGGCATGGGAGAGAGAATTGCATAAATTTTTATCGGCATTTAAGGGATTAATTATAAACTTCACAAATTATCAAGCTAAGTATTAATTTTTGAATATAGTTTTATATATGACACAACCATGTATCACTGATGATTGTTGTACTTGTTCTTAACTTAGCAATGTCAAATTAATTATAAAATACATTGTGCAGTGATGATACTTAAATAAGTGTATTATATCAGTGTAAATGCGTATTCTATTTTTTTACAATGTCAGAATGTAATTTTTGTTTGTTTACAGTTGAGAAATGATGTAGTATGCGCAGCAAAAGTTCGTCTTTTGAAACGGCAGGGTGCAAATCACGAGTGAAATGCCGACCACCCAAATCCCACACGTGCTCAATAGGCAACATATCCGGCCAATGATCAAGGAAGAAGTTGCATGTGTTGGCCTAAACAAAGTCTCGAACAGTGTCTTTTCAACAGGGGGGGGGAGTGCATTATCCTGCTGAAAGATAGATCAACGGATGCCTTGAAGGAAGGGAACGACTTCGGTCTGTAGCACTTCATGGACGTACCTGTAGCTATTGAGATTACCTTTATTTCATAGCAAATTGGATCGTCCATGATACGAAATCACACCCCAAACCATAACTCCGGGCGTTAGGCAACTATTTTGTTCGATAACGCACTCTGGAAGGCAGCGTTCACCGGCATAGCGTCTTACACGAATGTCATCATGGTCCTATAAATTGAAGCGTGATTCATCTGAGAAGACAACTTGGCACCAATGCGATTACCAGGCTATGTGCTCATGAGCCCATTGCAGACTCAGCAGTTGATGGTTTGCCGTAAAGGGAATGCTTTATAAAGACACCCTTACACGCAATCCATGGTGCAGCAAACATCGACGAAATGACGAAGCCGACATTCGTACGTCTGTAGCAGTAGACCAACGTGCTGCCAACTGTCTGGAAGAAGTTATACGTTCATTCTTTGCCATGTGGAGCAGATGACGATTGCCGCGCGCTGACGTCACCTTCCATCATCCACTGACAGTTTTTCGAGTTGTTCGGTGCTCGTCGATTCACTACTTCCAGCTCATATCACTGTGGAACTGTTTCGCTGCACAGGAGTTCCTATTGCGCGATAGGAAAACCCTTCTTCTTGAAGGCCGATAATTCTTCTCCGTTCAAACTCTATAAGTTGTTGGTATTTCTCCTTATTTCGTCGTGGAGGCATATTTAGATCTCACTAAATTTTCTCTGGTAACTAATAATCGTTAACTAGTTTCAACGTCCCGCTACAGATCTCTATTTATATGCCTGCATCATTAATTCAGAGGGCGCTGCGCAACCATGCATGCGCAGTGGCTCTGAAATTTTACTATTTTACGTAGCATCTTATAATTGATATTTGCTGCCATTCTGATGATCCCTTCATGGAGCTGCATTTTTTAAACAGCAGTGTATTATACAACTTAAATTTTAAATGTAATAAACTACGGTATTTTATACAGAGTCTTCAAAATCCAGCTAATAATTATTGTTTTTAGAATAATAAATCTTTATAAATAAAAATGAATGTGTTTGTGTCTCTTATGTCGGTCATCCGACTGCGATAAAACTTTGGGGAAAAGTAGGATGCATGCCCGTATAGGTTTCTAAGTTAGTAAAATTGACTTCTAAGAAACGTTGAGGAGCTTAAGGGCTGTTTGAGATATACATTCCCCTATTGGAACAATTAAACCTACAAACTTGAAATGTTTGGCAAGCATGTTCCTTTTATCGAGTAGAGGTCCTCTACAAAAATGTTTTGCGAAAATTGACCTTTAAGAGTCTTTCCATGGGCTTAAGGGCTGTTAGAGATAAATACTCCAGTTTTTGAACTATTAGACCTCGAAATTTCGCGGGCATATTCTTTCATGTATTAAAGGCCAGCTACAAAAGGGGTTTTGCGAAAAATGAGTCCAAAGTGTGACGTAGCAGGGGCTTGAGCGTGTATATAAATAAATATTCCCATTTATGAACTATTAGATATTGAATTTGGTAGTCCTGTTCTGTTTGTAAAGTTGAGATTCACTGTACAAGGGGTTTCACGAATAGGGGTGTCGCGAGGGCTTAAGAAGCGTTATATATAAATTATCTCATCTTTATATATAACGCATGATATTAGACCTACATGTAAAAATTTGTTAGGCCCGTTTCTTTCATGGAGTAGAGATCTGCAACAAAATGTGTTTTGAGAATCGACCCGAAAGAATGTTGCGAGGGCTTAAGAAGCGTTACAGATAAATATAACTATTTTTGAACTTTTAGACGTACAGATTTGAAGTAGTTCTCTTGGCATGTTTTTGTTGTTGTTGTTATTGTTGTTTTGAATATAGATTTATTAAGAACATAAGTTCTGGAAATTGAATATTGAAGAAAGGGTGAGGAACTCCTGGGATTTATTTATAAAAAAAATTGTTATCGAACTATTAATTTCCATAATCTTATTTAGTATACATGAATTGGAATTCGCTAAGAAAGGATTTTACGGAAATTGACTTGTATGGGGGAGAGCTAATCTTCCGAGGCGCATTAATAAACAAATACCCGTTTCCGAGCTACTAGACCTACATTAATAAAATTTGGTATGTATCTGTTGTTGTATTTAACCAGTTTGTTGAACAGTTCTCACACAAATCGACTTTCATACGTGGTTACTGGGGTCAAATGATAAAAAATCAATTTTTGATCTATTAGATTTAGACTTGAAATTTGGCAAGCATGTTTATCTTATTTAAATCCACTGAAAAAGGGTTTTGTAGAAAAAAACTAGTTAAGAGGGAGTTATAAGAAAGAAAAAAATAACTTTAGTTCAATTTTAGAAATTGTTATTTGGAAGTTCTGTCCTTTTAAAATCAAGAATTATAAGAATATTTTACAATGCATTCATATTCTTAATGCTAATATATATATATATATATATATATATATATATATATATATATATATATATATATATATATATATATTAGCTGTTCTAAGTCAGCAATGTTTATAATACTGCAACATCCGTTTGGTAATTTTTAATCTCGGTTGCTCATGTGTCCTTCATTGTGTTTTTCGAATGTGATTGTTGGATGTTATCTCTTGTTTGTAGAGAATAAGACTATATATATATATAATACTTCATAGGAAAACAATTACCCATTATTCAAATTATGTGGTGATTTGATTTTGAGGCAAAATAACAAATAAAAAAACATTTGCATTATATTCAAACATGGAAAACACTTGTATTTTAACATAGTATTTATTTGTGTGTGAGTGTGTATAGTTTTTAAAATAGTGTTTTAAAATTTACCAGCACATTGAAGAAATAAAACAGTATTTCATCAAAACAGCGGGAATATTTTACCACTTACAAATCATTTTAGAATTATGTAAATTTTAACAAATTTAGTGCGTTAGTTTTTATAATAATGTTGAAACAATAATAAACAGATTAAATAATCCGAAATAAAGCAATATTTTTTGAAATTTATTTAAATTAATATCAATAATATGAACATATTGAATATCTAGAGTCAACATAGAATATATCTATTTTTAAAAATACTTTGTGACATTTGTTTCATGTGCCCGAACTACTTATGTAATGTTTAAACATAGATCATATTTATGAAAATCTTTACAGCATAATAAGGGTAAATTTAAATAAACAATCTTAAAATTCTATTCGTACTTCTATTTTTAAAGCATTTTAATGTCTCCTGTTTTTATATGAAGTAATGAAATATTCATAAAACAACGAAAAGAAAATTTTTAAAAAATACTTTTGTCACTTTATTGTTTTCTCCTGTTTTTATATATAATGAAATATATATATATATATATATATATATATATATATATGTAATGAAATATGTATTATTTTCAAAAACAAGAAATAAAATTAAGAACAACGAAAAGCAAAAAAAATGGTGAAGAACAAAATAAAAAAAAAAGAACTACAAAAAGGCAGAACCTAAAAAAAGCAAACTTAGCAATACAAAAAACCTACTTTTGTCAAAACTTGGAATAACTCAGAGAGCATAAAAACGGCAGAAAAAAATCACAAAATCACAAAATAATTATGTAAGAAAAGCAGAAAATGCTAAAACACAAACATTTTCGTGTTCATTAATGAAAGTCAATTATTCACTAAGTAAAAAATGTACATAACCGCATTAACTGACTTTATATATACGACAATCAAATATAAAATTTGATATTGTCAAAAATGTAAATTTTCCCCATTCGTTTCTCATAAAGGCAATATATAACTTTAAACACACTTCCATTTAGAAATGAAATTCATACTAGTGATTATTCTTTTAACAGCGGGAATAAAATGTAGTTAGATTCTGTCGAGGTAGGAAATATCTTAAGCTTTCTACAATCTATGTAAACAAGTGAGATAATTTTTTTAGTAAATAGTATTTATACGATGTCAAAAAAGAAATCAAGGTCAAGTGAGAGATAAATATCTTTAAACTAGAAAGCAAGAATTGGTGGAATATCCAGGAAAGCCGAACTCACCCGAAAGGGGCTTGGAGCTAGAAACCGGATTTATACTCGAAAAAAAAAAAGCTACTCGAGGGCTTTTGGCGACGGACCTCTTAATTTTGAGCCATGGTTAAGTGACAAGAATCACAACTGAGCTGCCCCCTTCTCCATATACCACACCAATGAGAAGACGTTTGCGCTCTCGACAGATTTAAGGTGCATCGCTCCCCTACACGGTAGGGCTTCAATGGTACTATCTGTTTTTCCAGACCAAAATCTTAGATTGCATATTTACATAAGTACACAATAAATTTGCATATTAAAAATTGAAGATAAATTCTCAATATAAACACAAAATGAAATAACGCACATATGCATATAAGGCAAGAGAAGGGGGGGGGAGTATTATTCGGGAAATCTTGCAAATGGATAAAAAAAAATCTCCGTTACAAATACTTCGCACAAAGTTAAATGGGGGTAAGGAGGCAGGAAACATTAAAAAAAAGAAAAGAAAAAAAATGTGTCTAAAAATATATTGCTCATTTTTTCAGCTGACGCCTCCCCCCCCCCCTATTCCTGGTGATACTTTTTCACTTTAATTTATCCTTTAGTTTTCAATAAAGGAATTAGTATCTTAAACCTGTTCAGGAACCAAATCACACATATGCGATCAGATTAGGGAACACGGTGTCATATGTAAGTTGCGTTTTCCCCGTTCTGAGACCCGTAATCACACCGGTGTAATCTAAATACAAACTTATGGAATTTGGAATGATAAAAAACTATAAATTTCGGCGTATTTTATTACAGTAATGCCTTTATATGAATTTTTAAATGGAGTTAGGCTTAACAGGAAAAATCATGTGGTCCTGAACAGGTTAACAAACAAGGACCAAGGAATTCTAAATTACAATTACCTTTTTTATTACAATTTACCATAATCATTCATGTGCTTATCGCTATGCAATTGTTGTAACATGAATAAGGAATGCATAATACGACGTTTTAAGAAGTAATATAAAAATGACAAATTTTATAAAAATAAGATAATTCGAGATTATTATCATTACTATACGAATAATTAACCTTTCATTTATGTTGAAAGTTAGATGATTTTGAAACTAACAAAGTCAGTTGTAACTTTAGTCCACAATTGTTTGACGAAATATGGTTGAAATGTTTATACTCTAGGAAGTATGGACACACACACACGCACACAGGTTTTCCCTTCTTATTGAAATAAATATATCCTTTAAGAGTAGTAGGCCCTAATGATTCTCTTGTTGTCGCCATAGCCTTACCTAGTTTTGTGGATTGCTAATGAGTTACTGTATTATTTTGAATTTAATGCATTAAATGAAAATATGCTCGTATTATCTTTTAGTAAGTGAAACTTAACGATTCAGGACAGTAAACACGTTTGATTAAAAAAAGGAACGTGGTTAGTGTCTTCTAATTTTTTTCTGCTATTCTTTTGAATTAAAATTTAAACCTTTTAAATAACATTTCACAAATTTAATAGTATTTATCTGATTTATAATAAATATTTGTCTTGATGAAATATATCAAATTTTAAAAAAATGTATAAAATGTAACTTAAAATATATATTTTTTAAAAAAAAGTTTTAAAGTAAAAGTTTAGTATAATATACATTTTAAATATTTTTAAATAGAAACATGCTATAAATCCCCCAAAAAATGTCATACTTTTGTCAGTCTTATCAAACAATTTGATATATATGCTAATGGTGATGAATTTTTGAACTGGTAGAAACATGATGAATTTGTTTAAACCAAACAGTAATAATGTGTAAAAGAAAACATTAATTAAATAAAATTAAAATCCGATAAATTTTATACAACCCAGAGCTTTCACGTTCAGGAGCAACATCAAGAACAAAATTAAATTCAACAACTGTATGTTAAAATTTAAAAAAAAACTTTTCAGACACACACACACACACACACATATATATATATATATAATTTTAAATTATAAGATAACTTCAAGGATCGATCTGATACTTCAGAAATTTATAGGAACAGCCATATTTCAAAATTTCATTGAAAACTAATAAAAACCTTTTTTTCTAAATACCGCATTTAAACCTAAATAATAAAACCTAATATAGTTTACTCTTAAAGTTCATTTAAAATAAGTAAAATGTAAGCAAAAAAGGGAAAAGAACACCATAAAATCAATAGACAAATGAATTTTGATCCCCGCGTGATTAAAATAATTCATCAAACATCAATAATTCAAAAACTGCTTTTAAATTTTCCATTGAGGTGAAATTTAAATTATCGTTTGGAATGGTTTTAGCTGTATTGTTGGCAGAAATATTCTGTTTAATAAAGTAAGGAAACAACAAATGAATTTCAAAAACTAACTTTTTTTATAATAAAAGCGATAAACTTACTGCTAAATTAGTAATTTTTCTCAGCTGAACTCCTTACTGTTTTTTATAAAGTACTTGAGTGAAAAAACCGGAGCTTACATCAAAAGAAAAAACAAATTCGACAAATCCAACTTAACAAGAGAAAAATGTTATCTATCTATATAAAAAAGTGCTCTGTGATCCCGTAATAAGTATTATGTAACATACATATAGTTATATGTATGTATGTATGCTTATATAATATGTATACATGTATACCTACATAAAATAATGTTTATACATAAGGTATAATTAATAAAGCAACTATTTTTTTACAACAGAAGGGAGCAAAATCACACTGTTTGGGCCAATTCACATTTATGATGATGAGGCTTTATTTGAACATGCTAATATAGTTAAACAGGACGATGTATTAGAAATTTTTCCTGCTTACAATATATTGAAAAAAAGGTAGAGCTATATAATACATGTAAATTAGTATTACCATTTAAGCAATGGATATGAACATTTGTATGGTTTGTATAAGGAGGGGGGTGGGTATTCACCGTTAGGTGGACAGGGAGTACACCCCGCCCTTCCCAAAGTATGGTTAAAAAAATGTGAAGAATCTATGTTTTATTGTAAAAATTTCGGCAAAATTCATTCAATAATCTTCCTTTTTGGTTTCATTTGAAACTTTTCAACAATTTCGCAAATCAGGGGGTTTAAAAGGTTTTCTGTGAGAAATTATTTTATGTGATTCCCAGAATAAAAAAATTGAAACATAGATTAGAAAGTTTGATGATTAAAGAGTTTATATGTTATATGAATCACATGTTGTGTTTGCAGATGCAAACCAATTTCAAATTTTTAATTTTGATGATTATATAATTGTAAGGAGAGAAGAAATGAAATTTATAATCATAACAACTAAGTTGGAACAATGAATCAGAGAAAAAATGTATGAATAATACAATAAAGGATATCTTAAACGGCAATATAAAAATGATACATTTTATATAAATAAGAGAATTTGAAATTATTTGCTTTATTGTACAACGAATTAACCCTTCATTTATTTTGAAAATTATATTATTTTGAAACAAACAAACCCAGAGGCATGACTTTAGGTCAAAATTGTGTGACTAAATATGGTTGTAATGTTTACCCTAAATAGTAGACACATATTGGCCCTTTTAAATAAACAAAATATAAACCTTCGAGGACTAAATATACTTAGTATTAAAGATTGAAAAATAAAATGAAGGCTGTGGTTTGAAAACTTAAACAATGGTCATCATATATCAAAGAGAATAGCGAGAAAAGTTTTGCGAAGCTAAACTATATTCTAATGAATAAATGTTGATGTAATTGAATTCAATTTAGAGGACAGTGATTAAAATTACGTTATTTATCCCGTTTTTGAAATTAAAAAAAACAACTTAATATATCTCAGAAGAGAAAACTAAGCATGAATAGATAATAAATCATTTAGAATACAAAAATAAACCAGAATGTAAGCTAGTGATGAAGTGCGTACAATTTATAAACAGATTCGACCTTAATACCTAAACTTTAGCCAGACTTTTTTCTAAACATTTTGTCTGAAATCCATACAGAATTGTCTCTAACAGCTATGAACATTTTAATGCTAAGTAAGAATGCCGTATTTAAATGAAAACTCTTTCTCCAAGTATGTGGTAACTAAAACAAAATATAGAAGCAAGTTAAACACAGAATTTGAATGGGGACAGATTAATTCTATTAATGAGTAAATTACATTAATTTTATGTTAAAATTCAATAATAAGAAATACAATACATGTTATTCATTGCCTTTACATAAAATACCTGTAACACAAGTTGATCAACTTGAAGCATTTTTTAAGAAATATATTCTTCTAAAAGTGGGATGGAATTTCTCCAGAGCACTATATATTTCTAACGGCTCCATGAGTCGTTTAAATTTAATGCCAGTTTCTCTTTCTATTCCAAAGTAATTTACTGATTATGTTTTACTCAAATATTATGTATATTGCTGACATTAAGTTTAATAGAAATATATGATTATTGCTTATTATCATTGATATTTTAATTTAAAATCAAGGATTGCATATTATATCCATCTTGATATTTAGTCTGAATTATTGGAGGACAATAACACCATTTAATGCAGTAGCCGCCAAACTTTTTGACCTCATGGACCAGTAATTTCGTAATTTAAATCCCGTGGACCACTAATAGGATTTCTTAAGTGTTAGATATATTTATAAAAAAATTGTGATCTAAGAACATATAAAATGTATTACGTTAATGAAATGAAACTATTAATTGTAACCAAATTATGAAAGCTTTATTAATAAACCATAATGAAATAAACAACGCAAACAAAAACTGTAAAAACAAAACAACTAAAAATGTTTAAATGCCTCGGACTTTTTGCATTATACATTACTAGTGTGATATTTATCTTCCTGCTTACTTGCAATAAGATTAAGAGTATTTTGAATCCAATGTTGTTACTGTAAAACGGAGAGCTATACATTTAGATTTCAAGCTGAGATCGGTAGTGTGTTTTGATGGCCGTGACAGATGAAAAGGCCTTTTTGAAATAAATAGGTTGTGGAGAATTGAATCAGAATTTTAGCCACCCGTTAACTAAGAAAAGGGTATTCACTTTTTATGGAAAGCCGAAACTGAGATCTGGGTAAGGATGAATGAAATTTAAATTTAAGAATTTGGTCGGATGATAAGTCGATGAGGATTTCATTTAGATGAGAGGTTTTCATACTTTTCTGGCTCATAGACGACTTGCCATGTTTTTCGTCTGTAGGTAGACCCCTGCTTACCTAATATTAAATGTTTGCACATTGATCAATCAAAAAGGCTTTTTGACAGCCGGTACACACAGAGCTACTTACTATAAAAGATTAAAATTTTAACTCCAGTGAAGTACAGTGTTTACAATTTACTCAAAACATGTTGGTTTTAAATTTAAATTTAATAATACATAAAATGATTAATTAACAAACAAAAATATTCTTTGTAGAAGGGATGAATCTGGGGCTTCAATAACTAATTTTCAACATTTGGCATTAACTTTGTCGAATTTAGCCCTAAATTTCTTAGGTTAGTACTGTCCAGTCTTTCTTTCCTTCTTTTCTTTTGTCTACCGCAGTCAAAGAATCCTCAAATCTAGATTCAAAATCTGAATAGAGGGCATTTAAATGAACGTATGTAGAAAAAACATTATCATGGCTGATTATCTGTGACAAAATGAGAAACTGGGATATTTCGCAATGTCCAATATTGTACTCCTTTAGCCTAATTCTGGCAAGAAAAGCTGAATTGATGGTCCTTGTTTTAATAAAATATATGATATCACCTTATAACAGTGTAAATTAACCTCATTAAATGTAGTAAATAAAACTGTTAAATAAGTTAAAAAAAAAGTCCGGTATCCTCCTCATTACATTTTCTTTTAAAATTAAAGTCACGATGTGGTTTAATGAAAGCCTCTATCGTGGAACCCCATTTACACCTCATGGACCCCTAAATTATTTTTTCACTGACGTGGACCCCTAGCAAGTCGTCATAGACCCTGGAGGTCTATATAGACCACTTTGAGAGCCACTAATTTAAATGTATGCTTAAATTATTATCCTGAATTGTACCTGCAAACATATGTATTACAGTATGTCTTATTTACCGCAGCGTTATTCTATGAAGTAGAGTTCTTATAACTTTTCACGTATCGTTATGAATTGAATTATATCCGTAAAATAACTTAATGATGAGTAAATATATTCCACATTTTTCTGGGTACCAGTAAAATTTCCTCACGGCCCACTAGTGATCCGCGAACACCACTTTGGCAACATCTGATCCAATGCTCTTCAGTGGAATATAACACTATGTTACTTAAAACTCTTCAATTATTAAACTATTTTTAATTTGCAAAATAATCTTAGGGAAATAAGGTAGAAATTGAAAATATTACGCGTTAGTTTATAAACATTGTTTTTTCCTTTTAACAAAATCAACAATATATTTTTTTTAAATATGTTTCTTAATTTATATTATAATGAATGTTTATTTAAAAATACATGAAAATTTATGACAAAACGAAACTAATAAAAATGAACAGCATTAATATAATTTAATAACTATCCAAAAGTTTAAAGAATGTAAAAATAATTCCGATATAATGTTAAAAAATATTATTTATGATTACACTTCATACAAAAGGGGTATAAACAAAACTTGTTCACACAGTGATGGTGAACAAGTTCCTTACTTTTACCGCAAATGTAAAGAATAATTGTTGTGACTGATTGTTTATTTTTGTGCTATTGTTTAAGAATGTTGTGACTATAGAAAGCAAAGTAAATTATCATCGTAAGTTATAGTAGGTGTGAAACTTATGCATTTAAAATATGTTTTAATATATTATGCATATATAAATTTAATTAATCTGCTATAAAAAATAAAATAAATATTTGAAAAAAGGGACATTTTACCACCAAAAATCTTAAAAACAATCCTAATTCCCTTTAAATATTTTAAAACTCAGAAATTTCATCTAAATTTGCTTATTTATTGGCATGTTTCGAATTAAAAATAGACAATTTAGTATTTCAAAGAAATATCATTATTTTTTTTATTAGTTTCCTATTTTAAATAAAATATCAGCATATTACAAACACGTGTCAAAGAATTAATACATATTTTTGAACGTATCATTAAATCTCTTCATTATCTTAATGTTATCATTTAGTAGGGATTTATAGAGCTGTGATATAAAATATGTTAAATTCTAAAATTAATATTTTTATAATATAGATTTTTTTTCTAAAATATATTCAACTCCAGGTGCAATGTCGAATATTTTTAAAAAGTTATGATACACATAATAATTTATATTTCATAATTATGTTACATACAAGTATACTCTTATTTAGTGGTAACATAACCACATATCTACAGCTCTAACATTTTAATGCAACTATTTAGATAAAAATCACTGCGTGACTTAAAATTATTTTTGGTTTCACTTTATTTGAAATTCCTTTATATATATATATATTTACAATAACTCTTCGGGTAACACGATAACATTTATGCGAGGATCTGTTTTATTTTGGCTATCTTTTATGGCGTGAGTGAGTGGGTGAATATAAACGTCACACATGTTGGTGATAACACGATTTCAAGCCGTTTCACCTATTTTTAAGATGGCGACATTTTTTGGAGACCCTCTTCCTATACCAATAACCTTTCGAGAGAACTTTCAGCTCGCAGAATATTTACAGTGTCCAATATCGCACAGGCATGAATGAGAAACGAACCTCGCAATTTTGAACCATGGTCAAGTGACGAGGACGACACCAGAGCTGGCACCACCTCTCCTAATTACTACACCTCACCAAGAGGAGGACGTTTGAACTCTCGACAGATTTAACGTGCATCGCTTCCCTACATGGCGGATGATCAGTGGTACTAGACTTGAACTCATAACACGATGTGCACGAGTCCGTTACCTTGACCACTAGGCTACCGTGGTCTCTGTTTTATGTCAGACACTGGAACAGTTTATTTGTTACTAACTCACCATCACAACCATGATGACATTTAATATAACTCACCAAATTGTCAGCCCCAACTTGCCATAGGCTTTTAATTGACAATCGTGTGCTTCAACTCGCATTTATCTACGTGTCTCTATTCTCTATGTCCAACTGTTCGTTGATATGGCAAGCTCAAATACTAAAATGAGAATTTGGAATTCACGTAATTCTTAAATGATACAATTCAATAATAATAATAATTATAAGCTAAATAAAAAATCAGTTATTTTTTCTTTAATTGATTATGATTTATTTATAACTACTTAGTACTTTTCACGCAGTATTTTTTAGCTCCTCACTCCATATTATCTGTCACATTATTACGTTTATACAATTCATGCAGTTTTATTTAATGTCGCCAATGTATGGTAGTGATAGTACTTAAGTACCATTTGTTTAATCTTGAATTAATTAAGTTAATTAAATACTAACGACTTTAAATTCCATTTATATAACTCAAGATCCTTTTATAATAAAATAGTTCAGATAATTCAATAATCATCAATTTCCACCGACAGCGACATGAATTTATTTCACTACAACTCAGAAATGAATATTTTAAACCGCTCGCATTTCTTATTAATGATCCTTTAAGCATCAATTGACGTTACGATATAAATCAAATTTACATCGAATAAATAAGACTTCTAACGCTGGTTTCTACTCTGAAAAGGATTCTGATTGACAGTGCAGTTAAAAGTTAAATGAGACTCGAATTTAATTCTGGAATGTATTCAGCCTCTCTTGTGAGTTAGTAGGGAACTGAGAGAGTAATTAATTAGGGATCCAGTCAAAACAATGGGTCAGATAACGATAGCTGTAATGAGGGGGCAGTGGCCTGTGCTAGAGAGTGAATCAAGTTCCTCATGTGTTTAGATTATACTCCTATGTTATGAATTGTTGTTGTTTGCTAAATATGAGTTAAGCGCAAATAAAAATATTCAAGTTTATCAAATTGTTAGCATATAATACAGTACTTCTCAAAGTTTCAATATTTGCGACCAAATTTTCAATCCCAATTTTTTCATCGCATCTCACCCCCCTCCAATAACAATGTATTGAATGCAATAATAATGTATTTCGATGCTAAAGCTATTATGGGACGTGAATTATTATCCATTTACGCTATGAAGATAAGTATTAAACTTTGTATATGTTACTTTTAAGTCATAGATATTTTAATTAAGTTGCTTTTAAGTAATATATATTTTAAGTAAGTTTCTTTTAAGTAATAAAATTAGTATAATGTTACACTTATTTCTTATTTTTAAAATGGATAAGATTTCAAAATAATTTATAGTTAAATTAAACATTTATTTCTCCAATCTTTTTTTTCTTAAGTGTAATCATCCATTTCCAACATACTACCTTTGGGAAACCGGATTTTTTGCCATCGACACTTTGAAAAAAAAATAAAGATTTCAGCTAAATATAGAAAAAAAATATCTTAATGTATCAATATCTAGTATTAAACATTCCTTTGAAAAACTGTTTTGCAAGATAGTCCTATGGGAGCCACTAGTTAATACTAAACTTGTCCTTAATTTAGTATTTATAAATTAATAATCAAATACATTGTGCAGTACTGACATATTTATAAGCATGTCATAAAAGTTTAAATGTGTGTTTTGATTTACATAATGTCAGAGTTTTATTTTTTTGCTTTGTTTCAGTAAATTAATGTATTTTTAAATGATGTTTTATATTCGACGTACTTGTGCCCCCCCCCACAAGGTTATCACGTCCCCATAGGGAGGTGCTCTACAGTTTGAGAAACACTGGCGTACCATGTTAAATATTTACCGTGTGCTTTTTTAAAATTGTGTTAATTAGACGCATTGTTCATAAAATAACCTATGGAGTCTAAAAAATGGAAATGTTCCACTGAAATATATTGCATTATATTGACGCAAAAATTATTACTATAAAATCCGTTGTAATACCAAAACCTATAGTTTCATGCTATATTTTTCAAAAAAAAATATGTATATTTGCGTATATCATGCACCTCCTTTTACGCAAAGGAATTTAAAATATGCGTGAGCTGTGTTATTTTGCTTTGAAGTCATTGATTCCTGGTTATTATCTCAGGAATTTGAAAATTGTATACTTTTAGAAGTAGAATTCATTAGACTCAACAAGTGAAAATTTCTTTAAAATAAACAGCATTTCGATCTATGTAGATATCTAATTTTTTTATGGACACTTTTTTAAAGCTGCCTTTTTTATATCCGCCAAATAATGTACACCCGTAATTTCGATCTTATTCTTTGTGTTAAAGGTGTGAGTTATGCGCAATAAAATATTGTTAAATATTATAATATTTTTATTAGGTGTACGCTTTTCGCACTCAATTTTAATTGAATATAAATTTAAAATATACATTAATCCCAATAAACATAATGTTTTATAATTGGAAGTTAAAATCACTTGAAAAGATTTTTTTGTTTTACTCTTTTTTTCTTCTCTTTTTAAATCTTTTTACACGCGATGTAAGTAAAACGCACTAAATATTTTTAGAAGTATTGAATTTAGAATATACTTCGTAAAAAATTATTACATTTGACACACGTAGGCTTTTATAGAAATATTTAGTTAGCTCGTGTACACTTTCTTTGTTTTGTAAGTCAGAGGTTTATCCCATGTTCAAATACGTAGAAGAAAAGCAAACATAAGTTCTTGTCTAAGCCAATAACACTAATTGACAACAGTATTCGCAGCTCATTATAGGATTTCACCAAAAAGACTTTCTTTGTAGCTGTCTAACCAGAATGTTTTATATTTGCATGGATAAAAAGAAGTAAACACATCGAGAACAAAAATAATAACCATTATTAATGTTTTTTAACTGTTGTAGGTAAAATAAAATGATTTTTTTTTCAAACAAATATTGATAAATCAATCGTTAAACATTTCCATGCTTTAGTACGTCAATACATATTGTTTAAAAGCAATTTAAGCTAAGTTGAAATAGTATATGGTTTTACTAAGTAATTAAATATTTATAAAAAGGAAATATTTTGTGAAAATACAGCAGCGGGAAAAAGAAAAACATCGTAATCTATTTTAAAAGAAAGTTTCCTTTTTTTCCGATGAAAAAAAGGAATTTTTTTAACGTGTTATGCGTTATTCCTTTTAGAATAAACAGTATATTGTAATATGCTACTATATATATCGGTTTTATAAATAACTGACAAAAAAAATTAAAACAACTGTAAAGTTCATGCCATTTGTTCATTTTTTTAAAAAATGATTACATTACAATATACGAGATTTTTAACATTCTAGTTTTTAATACACATTTATTTTGGGAAAAATCCTTTAAAAAGTTTAACTGTTATAAGCACTTTATGAAATTCAAATAGATTAAAAAAAACATTGTATTAGAATTGTAAATAAAAATGCTTTGGAACCAACAGCACGAATAAAAATGTATATATATCGACACAGAGAAATGATTATATAAAGCATTTCTGGATAATGGTTTTAAATCATCCACCAATATTAGTGTCTTTTTGGTAACGTTTGTTGGGTAAGTTTTAAAAAAATAATTATTGAATAATGAAGGAGTTACATGTATATCTCGAGAAACTTGGTAAAAGAGCTTTTCTGATTCAGTTAATTTCTAATGAACTCACTTTTGTGTTTGTCTGAAGGTTAACCAAAGAGACATCTCACAAAATCTCACAAGTTTCATTTCTATTAAACTCAAATAGAATACGGTTTCAAATAGTTAATAGATGCAATTTAGACCTAATCGATAATAGTAATTATTAAATGTATTTATATAGATTATACAGAGGACCACAAATATAAATATTTTCTATAAATATTAATGAAATATTAATATATAAATAAAATATTAATATTTTCTACTAATAAAAATAAATATATAGAAATAGATTTTTTTTTTAGTATCTGCAACTTGTGTGTTGTTATTGGAATATCATAATCCTTATTTAAAACGTAGTATAACTCTTTTTTTGAAAAAAAATAATGATAAAAAAAGCTCAATATAGCCTTAGATATTGTATTTAATTTCTAAGTTAGTACTTAGATATATTTTAGCATACACAACATTTTTTAATCATCTTGGTACATATATCGTTATTTTTTGCAATTTCTGCATTGACGTTCTTCCATTCTTCTTTGATTACTAATTTTACTTCTCATTTTATTTTTATGTGTCATGATTTATTTTTTTTAATCAAATTCTCTCCACATATGATCAACGAGGCTTAAATCAGGTGATTTAGAGGCGTTTTTAGAATTTGATGTCATTTATATAGACACCAACGGCGTACATTGAGAGTAGTGCGCTTCATGCCAGTATCTTTTTAAAAAAGGAAGTCGCCTCCAATAACCAAATTTTAGGTGGATGATTTAAAATTGTTACTTAACATAGTTTAAAAGAGCTCATGATTCACAACTCCATAAAAAGTACCAAATTATGTAATCCGGAAACCAATTCATACATCCACACAAGAACACCTCCTCCATGCTTCTTTGTTCTCACTAGATTCTTGGGATTAAATTTCAGAAAATTCAACATTGATGGTAAATTGGTTGGTAAGTAAAAAAACTCAACATTTTTCATTCCTACGAGCGTATAATAGTTTGCAGAATTAAAAATGAGAAACTTAATCCTAAGAATATAATTGGAACAAGGACACCTTCACATTCATGCTGATGCTTGAAGATGTTCTTGCGTGGGGGTATAAATCAGCTTCAGGATTAGGTAGTTTCGTATTTTTTGATGGTATTGTTAATCATGGGCTCTATTTGAATATTTTAAAGAACAATTTTAAATTATTAGCCCACAATTTGCATATTCGAGATGGCTCTCTTTTTTTAACAAGATAATGACGACAAGCAAACTACTCTCAATGTACGAAACATGTGTTTCTAAAATTGACCCCAAATTCAGACAAACCTCCTCAATCAACTGATTTAATTGTATTAGAGCATAATTGGTGAAACTTTGATTTTTAAAAAGAAAGCATGGTATGTAAAAACAAAATTTGAAAACGATTATTACAGAAGAATGAGGGAACACACACACACACACATCGGTGTAGAAATTACAAAAAGCTGAAGAAATCTGTACCAAAACGTTTAAAATTTAATGTGGAAGCTAAAAGCTTTCTCATTAAGTACTAAATTAAGAAACAAATGCAATGCTTGTGGCTTTTGAGGAATTTTTGTAAATGAACGAAGTCTTTTGTGGGGTACTTTATAGTAGTTTTTTTTATAATTAATTTTTCAAATTAATAGTTATACTACGCTTTAAATATGATTACGGTATTCCAATTAGAACAAATTTTAGACAGCATAGGAACATTACTATTCCGAAATATCAATTTGTATTAGCCAAAACCTTTAAATTTTATTGAAAATTGCAAGTGTATGAACACTGTATATGAAGTTTTCTGTTACACTGTATATGGAGTAATGCTGACTCACGGCTATCTCCTCTAGCCTTGAACAACAAGGCCCCAAGCCTTATACTCAGATACGTTGATAATTCAAACAACAATACCCATCAATATAATTCAGATTTGCGCATCAACTTATATTATATCTTCCTCTTCTAACGCGATTCATTTAACTTGAGCGTTTCTCATTTACATAGATTGCAGTTCTTTTAAAAGAAAGAGGTTCTCAAATCGAAACCATAGATGCATAAAAAGCATTTCCCTTTAAGGGTTAGTAAGAGAATCCGTAATAAAGTAATGTGGAAGTAAAGCATCTTGAAATAGTGTACTCTTATCTCAAAATTATTTTTTTAAAAAAATCTGGGATATTTCTCAAATTTATAGATTTCATTTAACTGTTAGTTCGAATAAAGAAAAGATTAGTCATGCTTACAAACATACACACACACTGCAGTTTTTACTCCAGGAACTCCTAAATATCCTCTGGGTATTTGTGTTTGTATGAGTATAAATTTATGCTTCAAAAGTTATTCATTTTTAAGGATAAATTTATGCTTTAGTATTATATTCATTGTTTTTATTTAGGCTTGTTCTATATAATTAACAATTTTTAGGGATTATAAAATATTTGTGAAGCTTTATTTTACTTTTAGGAAGTCATTCCTTAAAGGATTTCATGGTTCTATTGATTTTATAAATCTCAGTGAAACTTTTGAGTTTCATCAAAATGAAACAAAAGGAATTATATATATATATATATATATATATATATATATATATATATATATATATATATATATATATAATACAGTTATTAGGCCATCAATTTCTGATAGAGAAATAAATAATTACACTTTGACTTTTCTCATAAACAATTAAAAATACAAATTAATAATAAGTTAAAATTTCTACATGCATTTCTTACTCCTAAAGTTCATAAATACACAGTCAAATTTATAACTTTTTCTAAT
The DNA here is from genome assembly GCA_019973935.1 of Trichonephila clavipes. NCBI lineage: Eukaryota > Metazoa > Arthropoda > Arachnida > Araneae > Nephilidae > Trichonephila > Trichonephila clavipes. Next base: position 69,048 of record BMAU01018031.1, on the reverse strand, counting down.
ATATGTATAATGGTATTAATACATATATCAGAACATTTAGTAAAATTCTGCATGAAATATTACAATATACAACAAATAAACTTAAATCCCCAGCCATACTTAAAAAAGTAAATAAATTATTGGACAAATTAAAGATAAAAAAAATATCTTCTGTCTTCATAGTTTAGGTTTTGTAGATATTTCAACTCTACTAATAATGATGATATGATAAAAATGCTTTTAGAATTAATAAAGATAATTTATTTAAAAATATTAAATGTGATATATTTTTAGTTCTCTACTTATGTTTGCATTAAAATATAACTATACATTTTATAAAGATAACTATTATGAACAGAATAAAGGTTTGCCACAAAGTGGCCCAGCTAGCAACTGTCTAGTCCAGAGGTTTCCAAAGTGGGGTTCCGCGGGAAAATTTCGCTGGTCCCCAAAAGAATGTGGAATCAAGTTATCAAGCTCACTTATCAAGTGACACTAACAAGTTATACTTTAAGATGCATTGATTGCATTCTTAGATCACAATTTTTTTTATAAATATATTTAATATTCACAAAACCTTATTGGTGGTCGTTGGATAGAAATTATGAATTTGCTGGTCCGTGAGGTCAAAAAGTTTGGTGACTGCTGTTCTAGCCAATTTATGTTTACATTATTTTGAAAATAGCTTCATTGATTATTCTGATTTTTTTCTTCATTTTTCGTTATACCGATGATATTATCATTTTTGGCAAGCAATACCACTTTAAACATAACAGTAGTTTTTATACTTATTATCTCTATTTAATACATACAAATAGTAATTAATATAAAGCAAATATTATTAATATAGAAATTAAATTAAAACAAAATATTACAGTTTCTAATACTTGTGACAAAACAGAGATGTGAATTTAAATTCAATATTATAAAAATATTTCATTAGGAAAGAAATATGTATGTTTTTTTTTAATTCAGATTGTTTTTATTACTTACTTACAGCGCAATAAATTTCTTGTTTCGAAAAACTCAGAAAAAAAAAACTATAAACATTTTATTCATTTTTGCTTAATTCGAGGGTACCCAATTAATTTTATAAAAAAAAAATTGTATAAAGCATTCTAAATAGTAAGGATTGAAATTCTTTTGAATATTGTGAGTTAATTAAAAATTTATCATTTTTCCTAGATAGATATTGCCATGCTTCGTAAACATTTCAACGTACGAGTGGTCCAGGGGTAGACCCACCGCCAGTGGAGCTGTTGGTCTCGGTTCAAAACCTACTGACTGCTACTCAGAAGTTGTTGTTTTTTTTTAAATTTGATTTAACTTGACTCTCTGGAATTTTCCACAGAATTGAAGCATATGCAATTTTTTGTGTCAGTTCAAGTACTTCTAGAATATTCTAGATGTTGCCACTGTTTCTTATACACTCATGTCCATAAATTAAGGATAATTCAGAATCACACAAAAATTGAACTCTAAAATAAAAATTTCACCTGTAGAATTATCACACACATCTTGAAGAAGAATATACAAATTACAGGAAACCACGTCACAATGACGAGAGTGTAAGAGAGGGGTATAAAAGGAATGGTGACAAAGAAGTAAAATTGTTCACAAACGCTTTAAAAGCCTTTCAGTGCAATAACCGCATAGTTATGGCACAAAGAAAGCATTTGGATGATTTTTACGTGGTAGAATTATTGGGCGACTGGAATGTGGACGTACCCAGCTGGAAGTATCCGAGTAACTTGGAATCGCCCAGAGTGTTATCTCCAGGTTTTGGCAACGATTCCAAGATGATGGCAATGTTAGTAGATGTTACAGCACAGGTCGCCCCCGAGTTACAACGCCGAATGAGGACCGGTATATTTGGCAGTTACTGCCAAAAGAAACACGGAGCACAGCATTAGACCTGGCTTTTCATCTCTCTTCAGCTACCGGTAAGACAGTTTCAAGGCAGACCGTGTACAGACGCTTAGGGCACATTGGTCTATATGCTCGTATGCCTGTCAGATGTGTTCCACTTACCGCAACTCACTGTCACCTGCGATTAACCTGGAGTAGAGAGCATACATTGTGGACAACTTAGTGATCCTTTGTAATGTTTTCCGACGAGTACAGGTTTAGTTTGTAGTCTGATTCTCGCCGGACTTTAATATGGAGAGTGCCAGGTACCCGTTACCACCAAGACAACACCAGTGAACGACACCGTTACGGTGGTGCAGGATGGCTCGTTTGGTGAGGAATTATTCTTGGTTCCAGAACTGACCTGCATGTCCAGATTGTAATGATGACAGGCCACATCTATCGGGATGTCATTCTGGAACAGCATGTACGTTTGTTTCGGGGCGTCCTGGGTGCTGAATTTCGGTTTATGGATGACAACACCCGTCCTCACGGTGCAAACATTGTAGACGAATGCCTTCAATCGGAGGATATCACCCGTATGGATTAGCCAGCATACTCACCGGACTTGAATCCAATAGAGCATGTGTGGGATATTCTTGGCCGACGAATTGCAGCCCGTTAATCTCCTCCCACCTGTCTACCACAACTTCGGAGGGCATTGCTTGATGAGTGGTGTAATATTCCCCAAGAACAGATTGATAATTTGATACTCAGCATGCCTTGGCGTTGTAAGGCCTGTATTGCATCGTCCGGGAGACATACTCCTTATTAACCATCATATTAACCATGTTATACTGTTTTCTGTAAATATGTTCTTTTTTGAAATTTGCTCCAGGGAGTAAAAATCGCAATTTTTATTAATTATGTCAAACATATAGCATCTTTTATGCTCTTTGCCTTTTGTTTAATAAATAGACTTTACAAATAAGTCAAATTTGTTTTGCTTCTGTCTCTTTCTTTGTCTGAACATCATTATCCTTAATTTATGGACATGAGTGTATAAGCTGCTTCCCTCGAGCTGGGGGTCAGTTCGTTTGTTGTACGTTTAAGTAGATCACACCTGCCTTCTTGCATTCAATAAATTCTCATTGCTCTATTCAATCGTTGTGTTCCTACCTGTTCTACTCCAAGAATCTTCGTGACAATATACCTGCGTATTTAAGTTATAGATAAAATTACTTATTTTCGGTTTTATTTTAAACATAGTATTTTTTTAAAGTATTCAAAACAATTTATGATTCTAGTACCCCTCAAGTAGTGGTAGGTTTAAAACATACGTTATTTAATTATTTTATGACTGTTAATTTCATATTTTTGCTAAGAACTACTATTCAGCCAATTAAAAGCTTTGAATTTATTTTTGGGTCCAGAATCTGGCAATAATATTTATTGTACTAAGATTTAGCATGGGACATAGAATTTTTGAAGATAACTTTTAGGTAAGTTACCTTTTTCTTGTAATATATATGGATTTAGATATTATATCCATTAAATTATATAGGATCTTGATCAGTATTATTAACAGAAGGGAAGAAGGTTGTCCGACCAAAAAACATGTTCAGCCCCACTTTTATATAAATTATTTTACATATAAAAGCTGTTTGAAGTCAACAATGTTTATAATGCTGCGGCATCTATATATAAAGAGTTTTTTTTCCAGGTATAGAAGTTTAAGTTGGCATTACTTTCCAAGATGGCAAACGATTTAACAGCTGTCAAGTGATTTATTCTCAGTTTGGTTTCGCAATTCATCATGAATAGACTCACGCGTGAACAACGCTTTCAAATTGTGCAATTTTATTTCGAAAATAATGGATCTGTGCGGAATACGTATTCCCGATTTTCATCAGCAAATTTTGTTTAGCGATGAAGCGCACTTCTGGTTGAATGGCTACGTCAACAAACAAAATCGGCGCATTTGGAGTGAAGCCAATCCACAAGCGTATGTCGAAACACCGTTACATCCAGATAAACTGACTGTTTGGTGCGCTTTATGGGCTGGTGGAATCATCATTGGTCCGTACTTCTTCAAAAACGATGAAGGCCAGATTGGACTACATCCGAGCCAGCCATGGCAGTCATATGCCGGAAATCATATTTAAAATGTAATGCCACAAGATTATCTTTCAAATAATAAAAATTCATGTCAATCGAACAATACATCGTTGTTTTATTGCAATTTAAAGTTCTATACCTCTAAAAAACACCCTTTATATATTTAGATTCTATTATATTTATAATATTTAATATACACTGGTGTGCAAAAATTAAGGACGAGACGGTTTTTTCAATATAACTTTAACAAAAGCTTTCCAAATTAACACATTTAATACCGTAAGATCCCCAATACGTAAAACCATTTTTAATGTAAGCAACACTTACTAAAAGAGAAATCAGAGGGATAAAAAGAAGCTTGATTGAAAAAGTAGCAAGGAGCGCAGTGCGATTGAAGGCCGAAACATCCCTGTGAAGGGTGTCCAGCAAGAAACATCCGGTCTTTAGTAGGGGATATGATCTCCCCTGACTGTTAGGCAGGTTTAACAGCGTCTGCCCATGCTGAGAATGAGGGTTTCAATGAGTTGTTGAGGCATTGCTGCCCATTCGTCTTGCAGCGCCAATCGAAGCTCCCGAATCGTTAATGGTGGTAAGGTACGGGCTGCCAAGCGTCTGCCTAGAAAATTCCATACATGCACGATGGGATTGAGATCCGGAGATCGTGCCGGCCAATCCATACGTTCAATATCCTCACTTTCTAAGAGCTGTTCGGCAGCTACTGTGTGATGACATGGTGCATTGTCGTCCATGAAAAGGAACTGCAGACCCATAGCGCCTCTAAAAAGACGCACATATGGAAGAAGAATCTCGCTACAATAACGGGTCCCGTTGACTGAACCTGCGTCGAAAATGTGAAGGTATGTACGACTACCAAGCATGATGTCTCCCTAAACGGGAACACCGCGACCTCCATATCTTTCCCTTTCAATGATGTTTGAGGGATGATTGCGGCTTCCCCGCTCTCTCCAGAATAGTATGCGATGAGAAGCGCTACTAAAACTGAATCTGCTCTCATCTGTAAAGAGTAGTCGTCCCCATTCATTGTCTCTCCAATTCCGGTGTTCCCGGCACCACAGAGAACGCCTTCTCCGATGGGCAGGCGTTAAAGGTACACACCGTACAGGGCGTCGTGCAAACAGACCACCACCGTGCAGTCTTTTGGCCTCGGTAAAACGCGATATCGGTCGTCCAGTCGCCTGTGTCGTGTGTCTAGCGTTTTCTCCCGCTGTCTGCCGCCTGTTTCTTCTGGCCTGTAAGACAATGTACCGGTCATCTGCGGGTGGGGTTCCTCGTGGACGACCACTACTGAATCCCCGGATAGCTGTTCCTGTAGTTTGAAATTGTCTCCAAAGTCGTGAACGATGCTGTGAGCAATTCCGAACTCAGCAGCCACACTTGTCACACTGCGGCCTTCCTCCAACTTCCCAATGATTCGACCTCGAGTAAAAGCATCCAGATGTCGTCTAACAGATTGATTATTCGCCATTTCTCGCTGAGGCAGCAACTCGGTGTGATTTTAACTGCTATACGGCGTGCACAATCTCTTTGCCAGAAATACTGATCTTACACCGACAACATGCTTTATACTACTCAGACACTCCCCAATTACGTCTACCTGCATATCTGCGCATGTGCTACCGTACATCACCTTACTTGATCTCCTGTTTGGTCTTTCTGTCCGCTCTGCCTCTTCGTTCAGCTGATATGCTAATATTTCGACTTCGTCCTTAATTTTTGCACACTAGTGTATATTTTCTAAAGACTTATGTGTGTATGGCTTATATTACAATTTCTGTTTTTGTTTCAGTTTTATGATTATAGATGATTCATCTCTCAATAGTAGATATTTGTTACTATATATATATATATATTCTCTACTTTTCATATCATAGAATCGTCTTTAAATTGGGTTGAAAGAAAGGTAGTATCAATCCAATTTATTTTATTGCAAATAAATAGTATTTCATTTAAATTTCAAACAGTTGATACATATTATAGAAAGATACATTGTACTTCGATTTTGATGTCTCTTTAGACACATCGTATCTATACTTTTATAATTGTAAATTATATTTATTTTCACCAATTTTGTTAGCAGTATTTGTTTTTTTTAAAGATAGACTTTTATTGTCATTTTTCTAAGGAGGAGATTCTGTTGTATTTATTTGAATAAAACACAATATGTTTCGTTCTATTGTTGTTAAAGTCCACTGATTGGTTAACTTCATAAGTTAACCAAAAAAATTGTACTGAGTAAAACCTTTCAAAATTTAATAAAACTGCATTTAAATTATATGAATAGAATTTCCTTATAATTTTTATGCAGATTCTTTGCTTTATTTATAATTGCACACTTAACTCAAAAAATCCTTCAAAGCATTTAAGATTCTGAGTAAATAAATGAAATTTACTTGAATCGGAAAGAAATAAATTTTTAATTCAATTGTTGGGATGGTTTCGAGAGCTGTTGCTTTTTAATTATCTTTGTATTTATTCTATATATTTTAAAAGTTTGCTACATTTTTCCCTCTTGGCGAATTTTATTTCAGTCTTTATCGTGAAATATGCGCCATTTTTTTTGTAATTTTATTTTTTTAATCAGAAATATAATTAAACTCATTTAAACGAAGAGGTGGCACCAACAAATTATTTAGATATGTTTACGTTTTTATTAAACTTTAAGTGTACTTCAAGAACTCATGGAAGTAAACTGCACGCTAAGCATTCGCAGAATAAGAGATTATATGCTCATAACTATCCTCAGGAAAGGCAGAAGACCCAACAAAACTTGCACTGTGATATCGATATAATTTTAACCTGATACACTTGTTATTTGTGAATTGTTCAACGACTTCTCTTCAGATTATGCTTTATTTAGTTGCATGCCGGCCAAAAGAAAGACAGACATTATATTAGGCAGTAAGTATCTAATGACTTTTACACCTTAGTATATATATTATTGTAGGAAAAAGAATTCCGAATCGATTTTATTTCGGATTTAAAAAACTGTACCTAATATATGTTATAAGTCATGCGAGGCAGAATCGGTTGATTTTTGGCTATAAAAATCATCATATTTCAATTTTTCTTGCTCTATTTCGTACGGAGAATAATCCCAGTACCACTAAAGACCCACTGTGTAGGGCAGCGATGCACGTTAAATCTGTCGAAAGCTAAAACGTCCTCCCGTTGGTGTGGTGTGGTAGTTAGGAGAGGGGGGTGCCAGCTCAGGTGTCGTCCACGTCACTTGACCATGGTTCAAAATTACGTGGTCCGTCGCCAAAAGCCCTCGTGTAGCTGAACAGTGCGACGTTATTATTCAATCAATCAATCAATCAATCATACGGAGAATAAATATAAAACAGGTGATTATATTGTCTACACTTAATAGCACATAAATGAAATATGAATGCTTTTTCTACACTTTTCTATATTTCAATAAATACTGTCTTTGATAAATAACAAATGAAGCAGCTGTAAAGATAGTGATAGAGGATAACATAATAATGTTGTCTACTATATCTTATGCATTCAGAATTCTTGTTTCGCAAACAAAATTTTTGCGGATACATCAAATATTCATTTTTAAAAAACTTGCATCAGAACCGATATATATATATATATATATATATATATATATATATATATATATATATATGTATATATATATATATATATATATATATTTATATATATATATATATTTATATATACATTTATATATATATATATATATATATATATATATATATATGTATATATATATATATATATATATATATATTTATATATAATATATATATATATATATATATATATAATATATATATATATACATATATATATATATATATACATATATATATATATGTATATATATGTATATATATATATATATATGTATATATATGTATAATATATATATATATATATATATATATACATATATATATATATATATATATATATATATTATATATATGTATATATATATATATATATATATATATATATATATATATATATATATATATATATATATATATATATATATATATATATATATATATATATATATATATATATATATATATATATATATATATATTTATATATATATATATATATATATATATATATATATATATATATATATTTATATATATTTTATTTATATACATATTATATATATATATGTATATATATATATATTTATATATATTTATATATATATATATATATATATATATATATATATATATATATATATATATATATATATATATATATATATATATATATATATATATATATATATATATATATATATATATATATATATATATATATATATATATATATATATATATATATATATATATATATATATATTTATAACTTAAGGTATATTACACAATGTTTTTAAAACTCCAAAAAAATAATTGTGAAAATTTTTCTTCGAGTTGAGATTTAGAAAGTTTGTGAGAGTTCGAAAACCATATACGATAGAAACGCCACTTGCTAAAGGAGACAGCTGTTGCCCTCCCTAAATACACACACCTTGGCGAGGTGGGAATACAGCATTCTGTTTGGGTGCGAAGGAGGATAGATCTGCTCGGTTGTGTTCTTAAAAATAAATATTAATATTTGAAATTTAGACCAAATGTCTTTATTTTTCCGTGCCCGTTCACAGGATCAAATATCATTAACTTTTTTAAGTGTTTCATTGAAGGATACCAAATAAAAAAACATGTGAAATAAGCAATGTCAAATATAGAAATGTAGAGTTACAAAAATAAACTAATGTATAAACATATATACATTTAATTAAAACACAGTAGATACTCTTCCGTTAGCCGCTCTGAATTCATTCAAAACAAAACATGTGTCTTTTTCTTTTCTTCCATCTTAGTTTGTTTTAAAAAAAGTATTAAAACTTCTCGCTGAATTTTTGTGGAGATGAAGAGTAAATGATTCATTTGAGCGAATTCTCAATGACATCACCGCCTTCTGCAAAAACCAATAATTATAAGAATTACTTTAGAGTATAATAAGTATAAACATTTTTGCTTACAATTCATTAATATTTGTTACGTTTGCTTCCGGCTAACATAAAAGAACCGACAAATTTTCATTATACTTAATCATAGTATTGTAAATAAATTAAATTTATTTTGTATCAAATGTGTGTGTATTCTAAAGCGCTGCCCTCTCTAACGTTGTGTGGTTACAAAGTTGACCGTAAGACCATATGTGTTTACCCGGTCTGTTTAAAATGAATTTAGGAAAAGGAAAATGCTCTACCCATTTAACATTTTCTCTCCCGTTTTACTATAAATAATGTTGAAATACCAAATTTATTTTGTAAATGCATCATATATCTGTTCTGAGGAGGCAGGTGTGCAGAAAAGTGTAATAAGAACGAATAACTCCTCAAATTATTTTTTGCATTACGTGACGGTTGAAAAATATCTGTTCGTTAGGTTTAAAAAATCAGCCAAACAATTTTGTTTCAAAACATCTGTTTCGATTTTTGATACTTAATGAAGTACTTAAAAGTATGGTGAGTAAAACAATAAGAATCGAATTCTCTTTTCCAAGAAATATCTTATGGGTTTTTTTTACTTACAAATATTTAAAATCTTTAATCACTCAAAGTTTGAACGATAAGAAAATTTCAACTTTTGTACATTTAGTATTTTAATAATGAAGTTTTCTTTTTTTTTTGTTTCGTTAAAATAATCCAAATTCATATTCTAAGATAATTAGTAGAAAATAGCCGCAAAAGGAGAATTATTTTTTTATTTGAAAACAGCGCATGCAATATTGTTTATATATAAATACCAGTCGAACCTCTATATAACAAACCTCTATATTGCGAATTTTTCTATATAGCGAACGTTTTCCTGAAACCTTGAATATTTCACGAAGTTCTTTGTAAAATATAGCTCTATAGCGATGTGCATTTCCTATATCAGAAACTTTTTCTTTTGGGATTCAATTTTTGTTCTCCCTTTTTTTAAAAGTATTTCTGAAAAAATATTTTCAGATACTTTACTATACTGTGAATTATACTTTAAAATACTTTATACTTTTTTTAGTTATTCTCTTTTTAACACATTTTATGGGGGTCATAAATCTTGAACTGGTTTTATTAGATCCTAACTCGACGAGAACAATGCAGTTCTGTACTTTTCATCCAAGAAGTGAAACATTTAAGCCTCATTGCCCAGTTCACTAGAAACATCTCCGATATCATCTTTCAACCGCAGTGGAGTGGCCCCACGTACTAATTATAAAACAATGTCTGATTAATTTTTCTTGTATGCTTTAAATTATAAAATATCCTTAAAGTTCATTAATTTTAGTATAAAATTATTTTCTTAATATTGAAAATGCAGTGAATTCTTCAAATTCTTTTTTCTTCTTTTCCTTGCAGTTTTTCATTCTTTTTTGATGGGTTAGGTATATAAAATAAACATATATTAATTTTCAAAAAAGGTGTGAATAATTACTTTTTAATATATAGTGTTTATGAATTTAAAATTTGTTTTATGTGGTTTATAAAGTGTATTAAAGTATGAACATCAATATAAAGAATTTTCTATATAACGAACTTTTTACCGGGATTTAGCTACTTCGTTATATAGAGGTCCGACTGTCTATATATACAACTGTTATGGTATGATATTGAACATTTATTTGAGTTTCTTATTTTGCAACTTTCGACATCCACTGCAACTAAATACTACAGCTTAATATAAACTAAGCAGCTTAAATCTGGCCATTAAGCTTGATCGCTATTGTGAGACGACATTAAGGTGACAATACCAACGAAAAGAGCTGAGTATGATATTTATTTCGTTAATTACTTTTAAAATAATGTCCTTAATGAGCTGAATTTATCGTCATAAAAAAGACCGTCCTGTTTTAAAGCAGGCAATTACAAATAAGCATTACAAAGATCATGCAGGATCATAAATAAAATAAGTACACATTTCTGTCCTAGGTAATTGTTTAGCAAAATATTTTTTAAATCAGGATATTTTCTCTTTCAACGGTACTTAAGAAACCCCATTTGAAGGTTTCTCCTATATTTACCCTCTTTCTCAGATTTTGTAAAATGCATGGATTCTGTAAGAGTTCGGTTGAAGTACTCTCAACCAGGTAACATTTTAAGAGAATAGAAATCTCTAAATGATTGATAAGTAATTGTTGCTGCTCTCTTTTCACTTGTTTTGTTTTATATAATAAAGATAAAAAAAAGCGAAAGGCCCGTACAGTCTCTTTCTCTCCTTCAATTCCTATTATTAGCTCACACTCTGTATATATTTATTCATTTATTTATCTTGATGGAATTTTCAATCGTTAATAAAATACATTTTAAAGCGCTCCAGTGAGCTGAAATTTTATATACATGATTATTTTGGATGAGAGCACAATAATTTGATTATAACTAATAAAAATTATTTGATTAAAACTAATTATTTAAAGAATTACAAATACAGCCACATTGGTGACTTATCAACCATTTTGGCGACTTGTGTCAAAACTGAAAAGGTTTTTTTTCTCACGTTTTAAAGCATTCAGTTGAACTGAAATTTTGTATACACGATTGCTTTGGATGACAATATGATACTTTAAGGAAAATTAATAAAAAATAATTACCACTTAATGTTGTGATTCTGTCATATGTAATATTAATTGTAACTATTTAATAAAAAGTTGCTAAAATAAAATGTTTCTTTGTTGATCAAAGTAGGAATTGACTTAATATTTTTTTTACATTACTTGTGTGTGTTTTCTTTTACATTCACCCGGGTAAACAATATACAACCCTAATAATTTAAAAAACGCCATCTAGCGCCAAACATGAACCTTAACAGTAATGTAGAATTAATAAAAAGAATATATGATCTATATTTATTTTGTGTTAAGTTGTTTGATTGCATTGTTGCATTTTGCATTAGTTGTTATTAAAGTTATTTTGACTAAATCAAGACAGAATAAAATACAGTAGACTATAGATACACATTTATTATCTAATTTTATATGCAACAATTCTTAAGTTAGGAAACTTAAATGTATATTATTGATCTTAACCTAGCCTTTGCCTGAAGAAGACACTGTAGTTTGTTTTTTGTACCTCTAATGACGTAGATGTAATATAAATAAATTAACTCGGATTTCATTTCAGAGCTTGTTTACATTTCTACATTTTTCCTTTGAGAAATTTCTTTAAAATGTACATCACAATTTTTATTTTTATTGATGTTATCGGCAAGTCGTAATCGATGACAAAAGGGCCAACAGGTTGCTTTAAAATGTTTGTTGGTGTTTTGGTGTTAGATGTCAGTCTAATGTATGTAATACCTTAAAAATGCTTGACTTCGATAGTTAACCAGGCAGTGGGTGCTCAGGGTGCACATTCATCCCAAGCTCATGGAACCGGTAAATCTGGGAAAACTGTTTATTTGTTAGCAATCACTTTAACAGAGTGGGAACTAAAACTATCACATATTTTCTTTTGGAGGGGGGAGTGACAAACATATTTTTATAAATCTTAAGGTACTTGTTTCGGCTGAGTTTCCATATGAACTATATTTTTACATGAACATGCTACATAATTCAAATGTGAACTACTTAGTGGTTTTGATTACTGCGTTGTACGAATTATTATGGTTTATAAATGTAAATGAGTAGAGTGTATATATATATATATATATATATATATATATATATATATATATATATATATATATATATATATATATATAGTCTACTCATTTATCAAGATATATATTATAAATGCGAAAGTATGTTTGGATGTTTTTTAGTCTTTCACGGAAAAACAACTTAATGGAGTTTAATGACACTTTACAATAATATAGCTTATACATCACAATAACACATAGGCTATAGTTTACAAAGATATTGTGTGAAATTTCCAAAATATATCGATAATTGTCAAGAAAGTAGGAAAAAATTCTGACATCTGCAAAAAAGCCCGTGGCAGCATATATCTATAATTTTTGTGTGAAGCAAATCTTTGTTTTGTCTAAGCCATGCCTCAGTGCGCTCTCGCTTTTAATTTATTCCGATATCAGTGTAATCACTATTTTTGTTTATTTTCTAATAAAACTGGATTTCGAAGGGAGAGGTGGTGAAAAGGTTTTAACATAAAATAAATACAACAAAAAGTTATATCCCTGTATTAACTTCCAGATATATTATTTAAACTATTTTAAGCTTTTATTACACAAAATTTGTAACAATGTGTTAATTTTGCTGAGCAGAGATCAGTTTAGGAAGGTGCTTTCAAAAATCGCCTGACAAGAGAGTTACGGAGAGGTATAAATAAGTAAAAATCCCTTTTATTAGCTATTAGATGTACAGACTTAAAATTTAACAAATATATTCTTTTTTTGTTCTATGTAAAAAGCTTTTTTGTTTAATTTGCAATTCACGTAAATTTAACTCATTACAAACTTCTATCTCCTTCAATCTGTATTATTTAATTCTTTAATTCACCCGTGCGAAGAACGGGTAAGCCAGTTATATAATATAAATAAAATATTATATATCTATACACGGGATTTTCTCTTTTACTGCTATTTCTTAAGCAAACGGTATGTCACAATCATTTGCTAAATGGACATTTTTAATTTATTTTAATATTTTAAAACTAGAAAGATATTATTGTTAAAATAATTAATATGTTAGTTTTGTATAATAAACTTTTTCGTCCGATACGTGTTTAAATAATATCAAAATGATTTTATCAGATAGTTTTTTCTTTCTCTTTGAATGTTTCTTCATTAATAGTAAATATATATCTACGCTTTCCCCCATACTGTTTTGTTTTAACTTACATATATATATATATATATATATATATATATATATATATATATATATATATATATATATATATATATATATATATATATATATATATATATATATATATATATGTTTATTCATACATTAAAAAACAATCGTTTCAAAGGCTATCTGTAATTTTATTTTATTTATTACCTATAGAAAATGAATTTTAGTTAATATATGTATGTTTTTAAAAGATTATTTATATTATTTCATTACTAAAATAATTATTTGTTAAGTGAAAAGTACATCGTCTAATAGTTTATATAAAAATGCATTTTAGAGACATTTTTAAGCTAACTATACATAACGATTGATTGATTCATGAAAAGTTGAAATTTATATTTTATTATTTTAGTTTCTTAGATTACATTAAATACTAATGAGAGTTTTTGTTTTAGTCTTAACATCAGAATGGTTTTCTCTTTATTGCTTCGCATTAATAAAATTTTAAGTTACACAATATTGCTTTATATAAGTCATACATTCAAAGTTGAAGCTATATCTTATCTGTGAGGGAGAGGAGAAGAGGGAAGAATAATTTTACACTAAAAAAACCCTTTAATGCCGTGTTTGACGGAAGGAAAAGTAACCTGTCTTAAATCGAAAATGAGTAGAACAAATTTTGAAAAAGGGAATTTTAATGAAATAATTTTAGAAATCACCTACATTGTGCGCGTGCAAGCACACACACACACACATAAATGCTTTCGTTATGAGGGAAATAGAAAGTCCGTTGAACGCCAGGCCATGCAGCTAGTGTATGTATAAAAAGAAATGGTATCTGACATCTCTATTGAAGGAAGTTGAAAATAATCAAGCAGGGATGAACCTGCTGTAACAATGCGAATTAATCATGTAAGTGAAAGTAAATTTCAAAAAAAGTGATGGACAGGAAAAGTTTGAGTTGAAAGGAAACTTTTCAAATGCTACCTTGCAAATTTCTTAGTTCAGTTTGATTAAAATGTTTCCTCAAATTATCAAAGAAATATTCAAGCTTCCCTAAAAGTGCATAAGTATACGTTATCTTAGTTATATTATTCTTTCGAATTACTATTTTTATCATGTACAATAAAAACAATCATTAAAAAAGGATTGGGGTGACTATGTCACCCGACGCGACCTTTAACACAAGTATCTAGAGCGTGCCTGCTCTTCGGTTAAGTATGTATAAATACTTTTAAAGTACAGATAAAAAATAACATAACCACTATAATAAAATGGCAAACTTTTAGCCTTTGGAACTAAGATTGTAGGGTTAAACAAAAATTTAAGATCTGCCGACCTTACAGAATATTTGCTTATACTCCTAATCTGTATAGAAGCATTTCTGTTTTTAGCCAATAATAATATATAATATAAATTAATCAAAAGAAAATATGTACCGCATTTACTTGCATCTAAGGTGCACATTTTTTTCAGCATTAAAATTATTGAAAAATGGATGCGGCTTAGAATCGAATTAAATAAGTGTTGGATTGAGCAATTAGAGCAATAACAGCTTACAAACTATTTTACACTATTTTTTATTTTCCACAAAAAATTGTTGAGTATTTGGGTTACGGCTTAGATTCGAATAAATACGGTGTTAGAGATTTGATAGTTTTTTATATATATACCAAGTGGTACACCCATTCCTCGCACGGGTGAATTGAAAAAATAAACTATACATATTGAAGGATAAAAAAAGTCTTTAATGAGTTAATTTTAGTTGAATTGCAAATTAAACAAAAAAGGGTATTTTGCACATCTCAACTGAATAAAAAAAACAACTGTTTGTTAAATTTTAAGTCTGTTGATCTAATAGCTAAGATAAAAAATATATTTTTTTAATATTATTTATAACACCCCGGTAATTCCATTGTGGATTGGTTTTTGAAAACACCTTCCTAAGCTCATCTATGCTCAGGAAAAGTAACAATGTTACAAATTTTGTGTAATGAATGTTCAAAATTGTGTAAATAATTTATATCTGAATGTGTAATACGTTAATATTACTTCCTGTTGTATTTATTTATGTAAAAATTTTAAGGGGTCACAGGGGTGTTGAAAATGTTTCGAGAGCACAAAATACAAACAATTTTCAACTAGAAATAATTATTTGAGATTAAAATGAAATAATTTGATTCTTTTACACATTTCTTATAAAGGAATAAAGTTTCAAAAAAGTATAAAATATCTAAAATATAATCATAATTTTAAAAATAATAAGCACATAAAAATAAGAAAATTTTTTGTAAGAAACAAATAGTGAGTTTTACGACGCGCATGATATTTTCTGCAATAATAATTCTAATTACTAGCAAAAAGTTGATTTATAAAGTCAAATATATCCTTATTACATGCTAGCTTATCTTATAAAAATAAAAAAATAAAAAATAATATTTTTAAAAATAAAAAAAATACATTTTTTAAATTTTTTTTAAAATATTCAATTTTTGTTGAAATATTTCAAAAAATTAAAAATTTATAATACTATAAATAGCTAGGACTTGAAGATTATGATAGAATTTATAATTCTGTAAAGTTTTATACATCAAAGTATGATAGGTTTTGAAACGCAATGCGCGTAATTGAAAAAAACACAAACTGAGTAAAAGGGCTTTAAAGTTTTAAAATTGAATTTTAGAAAATAAATCTTAACACTTACACGCTAAAATGCTCCAGGATCATAAGATATACCTTCCTGTTCCTGAAACAGCTCAATTTCTTTACTCTTTTTAATTTTCTTGGATCTGAGAGCTTCAAAAGATGATTCTAAGCGCCTCTGTCTTGACGTAAAGATTCGACGATTGTCACGTTCAGCCAGGGACACACAAACATTTCTGTTAATTTCCAAGCCAAATTTCTCTAAAATAGTAATAAGTATTTGATTTCCATCATTAAAAACACTGGTTGCTAGATTTGCAGCAATCTCTGCAATATGAAGCCTAGAAGCAATCGTCTTAGGACAAAACTTCCAAATTAATGAATTTAAACTTTCATTAGGATTCTGTGTCTTACCTCCTAAACATTTCTTCAGGAGTGCCGGATGAGATAAGTCTGCAAATACAGGCTTAATTACATCTCGAACAGCTTTAGCAACTGAGGGTTTGTGTTTATAATTTTGTAAATAATTATTAATTGCGGCATTATATACTTACACCATGTATTTGGATTTGTAGGACAAAACCAGTGCATCGCCTCATCATCAGTGCTGCAAAAATGACCCCAAACAGCCCAAATGGCTTTCTGAATTTCCTTTACACTAGTAGAATTGCATCGAATAGCATTACCATAGTAATGCGGAAGTTTATCAATTAAACTATCAGTTAACCTACCTTTACCGCCAATAGTTTTACCATCAGATAATTTCTTTTTACTATATACTAATTTAAGCTTCCTAAGTCTTGTACCCATTCTCTTTTGCACATGGCCTACACATTCTATTTTCTGAATAAGATAGTCATCGCCGTATGGCTTGTTTTCAGAAAGGGCATTGAATGTTTTTGTGTCGCCATCTCCTATGTAGTTCGAATATTTCAGGTTGTGAAGCTTTTCTGATCGATTAAAAATCCTCAAAATCCCGTCAACCTCCATCTTACCAGCAGAGCCAGAATAATTTTTTCTACATGAAATCTTATGCGCTCTTTGCCATTTATTGTACTTGATACCAAATTTTACCCCTTTATAACTGTCGCATCCTTTGCAAAATGAGGACAACACTTCCCTATCCAAAACCTTACCTGCTTCGTCCTCTATTACAGTACATACTCCAATCAACACGATGAATGTCCTCTCGTCTTCCAGGTACCATCACCACTTACCGTTAAAAGGTTATCAGGTGACGAAGAATTTTCTTCGACAGCTGCCATTTCCATGCTTTCTTCCGCGACTTCCTTCATAACACGTGAAAGTTTATTATTAATAACATCATATGATTTTTGTTCAACAGGATTAGGAAGACTCATTACAGCACAAAAGGTTTTTAATGACTCTAAACCTTGGCCTATGCATCTCATTGCTAAAATAGATCTTCTGTTAATTTCTGGAGCATTATTTTTATTACCAGTGTTTCGCAGCTTGAAAAAGTACAAACACTCCCAGTTTTTACAACGTATTTCAAAATTCGAACATAAACCACGAGTGGACTTTTCATTAATTGTTAATGGTTTATGACATTTTAAACAACATGATACTGATAAAATAGAGCTAAAAGTTGAAATAAAATCAAAAATACGATATCCTTTGAAGTTTTCACTTACCTTAACAAGATTTGACTTTAATGAAGTCTGATATCCTGAGATTTTATTACTGGAAGCACACACTTATTTTTATCTCTCCTTTCTGCAACATATGTATGAGAACATACCTTCATGATTTGGTTCCCTCTAAATCTTCTTTTCTTAGGACGTTTACCTGAAGGTCTACGATGAGTATTTTCCATTTCAATCGAGAATTTTCAATTGTTTTCAATTTTGATAAACGGTTTTAAACAACGCTGTTTTGAATTTCGATAAGTTATTTCAAACAAACGTGCTAGCATTACCAAAACAGAATCAAAACACATTAAAAAAATGTGTTTTGAGTTGCAAGCTTCCTTCTCAATTAAGCAAGTGTTTAAAATATTTCATGAGGCTTTTTAAAAGCAGAAAAATAAAACGTATGCGGAAATCAAGAATAAGTGGGTGTGGCATGTAGCCATTTAAACATTGTTATTACTAAATTGCTGTTTGGAATTTTTCGAATAACTTTCGAAGTTTTTGTAGTACTATCACGTGGTTGGTATCAAAATGTTCAAAAGAAAATGAGGAACAACCTTTTTTTTTTTTCGAAAATTCGAAAAAAATAGAAGATTAACACCCCTGTGACACCTTAATATTCGCAAGCAAGGCCGTTCTGTACATTATAATGACGATTCATTGGAAACATAGTGAAATGTGTATGTTAGAGCCAAGTTGGAGATCATGTTAGCTACTTGGCAATTGATTGAACGTTGCAGAAGTTGATATACTGCAGTGCCACCTTGTAGGGAGCTGATTCAAAGAAGAAAGCAAAAAAAAACCTTCTCCTAAAAAATTACATTTGCATGCCTATTTTCATAGTGATCGGTTGAAAGGTTTTGGGGTGCAGCAATTTCATGTATACAAACATTCATTTATCTTTATATATATTTACCAGTGATTTCTAAATTGCTTTATTTTTATATGCGTGTATTAGTATCTGTAAATAAATTTAGACTTCTAACAAAGCAAGTTTCATTTTTTGAAATTTATTCTTTTATGAATTAATCACAAAAGATACAAGGAAATAACCCCTTACAAAAAATAAAATTTCACTTTAAATTATTGTGATTTTGATATTCCTTAGTTTAAAATAAAATAAGTGAAAAATATTAAGATGGCATGAAATTTGAAACTAATTACTTTTTAGACTTCATTCTAGTTACTTCATCATCATTCCAGTACTTATTTAAAATGATTATCCAAGAAATCTGAGTATATAGTATTTCAAGAAATATTTAACTGATTTAAATTTCTTTCTTAAAATTATTTACATATCAGAGAATTAATTATACAGCTAAAAAAATCCATGCAATATAAAAAAAATGTATTTGAATGAAAAGTATAATTCCGTTCAAAATAATCAAATAACTTTTAATATCACTTGTAATAACAGGTTCATAAAATTCCTAAATTTAGAAAAGAAAACATCAATTTCATTGAAGAAATATATGCATGCATTTTTTTTCCATGAAATACATAAGCGAAATAATATTTATTACAGAAAATTTAAAATACTATAAAACTAGAATTTTTTGGGGGGAAGTCATGTAATTTAATTCATTTACATAATTTGAGAATTATTTTTATATTTATATTTTATTTTCTTTTAATCTTCAATGTTATTCGAATTTTTTAAAAAAATCTACTAACAATTTAATTAAAACTTCTACTTTTTTATTCAATTTTTTTGTAGCAATTGCAGTTTTTTCAAACATAAAAAAAAACTTATTTTTTTAATTGCTCATATTTTAATTATTTTAAAATAAAACATTATAACTTTCAAAATGTACTTTTCTAGAATTAAATTACACCATCATATAAAAATAACATTTGCATAGCAGTAAATTTCAAATTTAATTTCCGAAATTTTAAAAAAATTAATATAATCTGTCTATTGTTTATGTAATTTAAAGTTCATGTAATAAATTGTAACTATTGTTGTCATTTTTAAAGAGTACATAAAATGCAGCTCCTACTACTTCCCTAGAAGACAATGATAAAGCCATGTATAAATATATGTATCCATATGTGAGTGTATGAATGCAAATATATACGCACATATTATATGATAGGGATTCTGATATTGCTAAATCTTATTTGAATAGCAAAATTAAATAAAGAGTAAATGAAATAAGTTTCATTTTAATCCTGGAAAATATTCCCTAGAAATGTTTAAAATCTTTTTTATTCTACAATATAATACGAATTTATAGAGAGAGAATTTATTTGATGCAAATCGTAACTACATAGAAAATATATTGTGACGTATTTAAATAATAATGAGTAATATATTATCATAATTTCATAAAACAAAATTCTTACAGCAATACTTAAATATTAATTTAATCATTTAATAAAAATTAATTGAACTCTTTAATTAATAACTATAAACAACTTCATAGAATTTTAACTTTATAATTTCACATTTTTCTTTCAGAAAAGAGTACTATTTTATATTTATTTCATAAATTAATGAATAAACTAACCTGATTTGCTTTTGTATAATGTTGCTTAAATACTTCTGCATAAAACTGAATATTTCGAATTTATTAAAAGGATTAGAATGTTGTGTAAATGCAATATGATTTAATTTATACATCAGCAAAGAAACAAATAAAACAACACATATATTGTAAACCACGCAATGAATAGTTTTTTAACATTAAACGAAAAAAAAAAGAATGCTTAATATCTCAAGTAAAATTTTAAGAATCTAATCTTCAGTCAATTGTTTATCTAATACCCCCTCCCCCTTTATTGACCAAAAAAAGGATAAAATATATGTTTGTTTAAATATAAAATGTTCGTCTTTCGATTTCTGAATTCAGAGCACAATATTTAATTGTAGCATAGATGTAAACAAACAGCATCCAAAATTTATTCCACAGAAACCTTTTGCTTTTATAATCAGTCAAATGATCAAAAATGTCTAAAGATGAATGATAATATCTCGAAAAGATTCAAAATTATAATTCATATTAAATTTATTCAGCGTTTATTAAACTTTACGACTATTTTCTCCGACTGGACTAACATAAATTTAGAATGACAAAATATGCCAACTTAAGAAGCATAGATTTAACAACAGACGATTATTTTATCTGCAAATAATTGAAATAATAAGATAAATTAGAGCTGCATGAACCATTGATTTATAGCAGACGATAATATTACAGGGAAGAGAATTTTCAGCTTAAACAACATAGTATATAACAGCTGTATAATTCAAATAATTAAAAGTGAAGAAGAAAAATTTAAATAATGCTATATACTTTATATTTAAAAATAACAGACTTACAAGTAAGAATTCTGTAAGAATAGAAATATATGATTGCCAAGTTAATGAAGAGTGATTTATAAAGTAATATCGTCGGTCCAACTACAAAATGCGTAACTCCTTCTGGGATGCTAATTTAATATAGGATTGCTCTGCGCCAAGTTGTTGTTTATGTTCGCCAAGATGAGTGTCAAAAGTACAATATGGTTACCTTGATATTTTCATCGTGTGGTAATGTGGTTGCGATGAGTTGCTCGGCACGATTAAGGAATCGTGCATAATAGAACATGGCGCTTAGCTCTCTTATGTCAAATTTAGTTCCTTTGTGGAGTTACGCATTCTGATAACTAGGCTGACGATATACAATTTCTAGATGAAATAAAAAGTAACAATCAAATGCAAACACCATCGCATAGAACTGTAAGTTAGATGTACTCTTAAAGTTTGTGCCTCGCCCATTACAGAAGTGACGTATCATATGTGTCGCGTGACTAGTCAGTCAAAACGGCTGATTTTGCAGTGGAAGATGCTTTTTGTGTTCTTACATTTGGTAAAATACCACAAGGGCTATTTTTTTAGATATGCTGACTCTCTTTGGTTGACGCTACAGATGCGAGATGACATTGACAACTGCATTCTCCAACTGGATGGTGCACCACCACGAATGGTCCGTCAACGTGCGAGATTACCTTCATGAACATTTACCTCACCGATAGATTGGTCAAGTCACTGACTACAATGGGTAACTTACCCAATGGCTATCCAGAAGTCCTGACTTAACACTTTTTGATTTTTTTTCCAATTTTTTTTTTTTGGGGGAGGTATGTAAAGGACACACAAGGTATTCCTGTCCAAACTTCCTGTTGATCAGCGGAGCTGAAACAGCGTATCACAACCACTATCGATGAACTGTAATCAGATATCTTAACACACGTTTGGGTGGAAATGGATTATCCATACAATGTGTGTCATGCGACTAAGGCAGTGGTACTTAACCTGTGGCCTGTCGGCTTTTTTGAGTGGTCCGGTTATGGTCCATTGTACTAAGTAATTCAATTACTGGAGAACAATGTACAAAACATTAAACAAGAAATCATATCAATCAAGCAGTCAGATATATCAATTTCGCTATCAATTTGCTTTTTCAGTAGTAGAAAGTAAGCAAGAGGCTTTTCCACAGATGAAAGAAAATAGAAATCATCCCTTAACTCAGTAAAAATTCATAAAAATAAATGTTTTTGTGTGTGCGTTTGATAGAAAATACAAATTTAATATAGTATTAAAATAAAAGCCAAACATGAGTTTTAATATTTTGATCAATTTTGTTTGTCAATGTTGGTTTGGTCTTATAATGTGCTTTTTGTATTATCCGTATGTTGCGGTCCGCGTGAAATATCTGACATGTGCATACGGCCTGCGTGAAAAATCTGTCATGTGCATATGGCCCGCGTGAAATACTTATCATGTGTATGCGGCGCGGTGGGGAAAAAGGTTGAACTGTCCTGGACTAAGGGCTCACACTTAGAGCATTTGCGATTAACAAAAATGTAAATAAAATCCCATACAATTATATTATACGTAACAAATAATATCTTACATTGTCCTTGATTTATAGTGCATTGAATTTGTATACTTCTTTATGAACCACTCTGTATTTATCCGTAATTAACTTATAGTTTACTTTTATTACATTTCATAAATAGTAACATTGATGAATCATATCAATCAGAAACAAAATTAAAATCATACAAAAATTACAAGATTACTATAAATATTTATGAATAAAAAAATACTCCACCCCGGCTCTTTGTCTCAATAAATATCAAAATAAATCAACAGTTTACATTTTAGTACTATGTAGCAATATCAAATTTATCTTTCTCTCTTTTAACGGGTGCAGATAAGCATCTTAAATACCTGCAAATACATAAAGAAATTTTAATAATAAGAGAGAAAAACTCATCAATAATAATGCACAGATAATTGTATTTACAAAAAAAGAAAGAAAGGAAGGAAGAAGAAAAAATACTACACAATGAAGGCAAAAAATCCTTATCTTTTCTTTTTCTTAAAAAAATTAGAATAATCCTAATAAATCATTTATATAATGTATTAAAATATTCCTAATCCTTTCTTTCTCTTGATGTATCAAATTATTTTTTTCCGAGAACAAGCAAAAAATGAAAAAGACTTTAACTCCTCTATTTGAAAGTGATTTTTGCTGCTTATATAAACGTTAATGATCGTAGACCAAACAATATATCTACAAACACAATAGCGTTAAGGTGCATATTTTTTTAATGTTTCTGTAGCGTTATAAACTCGAAAAAAAGGGTGGAAAAACTGTTCTCGGTCGTATTATTCACGCTAGAGCTTAACATCCCTATACAAAAAGTCTAAATTGAGACATACTCAAATTCCTAGCATACTTCCAAGAAGAAGGAAAGAAAAAAGGAATTAAAATGCACATCATTTTCCTGGAGTAATGAAAAATTCATAACCATGAAAAATGTTAAAAAAGTGAAAAAAAAAATAAATGGAATATATAATCGCACGTAAAGCTCTTTTTTGTTACTTCGAAGAAACAGTACGGGATGAAAAAATATAGTCGCTCATGCTCATAGCTATTTACCTAAATGTTCTTAATTTTTGCGTAGTTTATACTTTTTTTTTTATCTTTTGCCTCTCATTGTTAGAATTGCACAGTTTTTCCCCTCTCTACCAAAGCTATAAAGAAGAGTATTATGTTACATAAACTTTTTTATTTAAAAAAAGAATTCCTAATGGTGTCCAATAGCGGTTGGGTAGCTGTAAGTAGAACAGCACTAAAATTTCCTCGGACCTGTGTTGCGGGGAAATGTTGTTTTAATAAATCACATTAATAAGGATGTCATACACAAGGCGGGAGAAAGTAATCAAGACCACAGAGCAAAAATAAACACGCGGCGTAGCATGCACCATTTGTGCGAAAATGGTTTTCAAATGCCGCTTCTTATTTTGCTTCGGAAATGGTTCATGTAATTATAAGAGATGGTAGAGTTCGCGGGTTTTAAAAGACTACCTCATCAACAAATAATGCACCTCGGAGTGAGAAATAAAATTGATAAGAAAAAAAAATGTAGAAAAAATTATTTTAATTGCATTTTGAGCTACATCGTTGCAATATTCCATTGCGACTACTTGAAATAAAAAGTATTTTTTAATATATTTCATTTTTTTAAGAAAAAACATTATGAGATACTGCAAATAATACACATTAAAATATATTTTAATATGCTGTATTATATTAAAAGTTGGTTCTTATCTGATGTTACTTACACACATTTGTTTCAATAATTAATACAATAAAACTATATCAGCCGTGAAATACTTGAGATGAATATCTCAAAAAAAAAAGTATTACTTTTTCTTATATCGAAACGTATACTGCATATTGATCAGTATTTCAAAATTTCAAGTGCAACTTAAGTTGCACATAACCACGTTTTGAGTTGTTATTTTGAAAAAAAACGTATAAATGAATAATGTTTTTTTTTTTTTTTTTTTTTTTTAGTTTCAGAGGTATTAGAATAAACATGAAACTTGGTTTAAGAACACAATTACAATATGAAATAATTTAAATGTAATTTTTTGACAAAAAAAAATACAAAGAAAAGAAAAGATAACACAATTTCAAGATAATTATCTTTTATGAAAAATACTTCAATAACAATAATATTTTGCCTATCTGTAGCTAGGACTTTCATATAGCGGACTTTTATATTATTTTTTTAAAAAAAATTAGATTAGTTTCAGAGTTACTATCAATTGAAATAATAATCCGTGTTTTTTGGTTAGACTTGCTTTATTCTGTTATACGTAAAATGTGAATAAATCCAGTTCTAAATTTATATATTTAACAAATCCTGCTTCAGACGCTGTATAAAAGTCTTAGTTATATACAGACAAAATATTATTATAGAAACCTTTTACATGAAAAAAATGTTTTGAAAATATGTTATTCTCTTCATATTTTTGTTGAAAAATAACATTGAAATAATTTCTTGTCATACTAATGTTCTAAAAAAATTAAGTATATTAATTTTCAGTTGATACTAAATAACAAATATTATTAACTTATAAGCTTCTTCAAAACCAATGTTCCGTATATAGCCTGTCAATTTAAGTTTCTACTATTGGAATATGAAACTTCACTGACTATTTATAGCTTAAAAACGTAAGCCAAGTACATTAAATCAATAAGAAAATATGGTTTAATTTAATAAACCCCTTCAAATAAATTTAGCCAAAAACAAATATTAAAGTAAAGTCATTTTAAAACATCAAATCATCTTTAAGCGTGAATCTTTATTTAATTAAATAGTAATATGATAAAAACACACACACAATTGGTACTTTAGTATTATCGCAACCTATTGGCTACATTATATAAAAAGAAGCATATGATGGCCGATTCAACTCATAAAACATATTTGAAATCGGGGTTGTCAACTTGGCGAGTTATCTTGAACGTTGCCTTTGTTGCGATAGTACGTAAGTACTAAGCAATTTAATAAAAAAATGAAAAAAAAAGTAAAAAATATTCATGGGAAAACATGGGACACATACTTTTCCATTTTGCCGGCGCAGGTGATGATGGCGCCAAAAATAACACAACCGATAGCAAATGGAATATATTCCCTTTTGGCGTCTTTTTACCGCTACATTTCTAGCGATAAATAAATTTAAAAAATGTGCATGATGTTAAAACGTTTATGTCTCTTCAAACTGAAAAAAAATCTTAAAACTAATATTTTTTAACATTCTTGTCTCTATACACTGTGTGTTATCGCCTATAAAGTGTTCTTGGTTAGATTTGCACGGGCTAAATGGAAAAGTACGGATGGTTCATATTTGTTGTTACTTACATTTTTCCCTATAAATTTTGAAGTTAAATTGTATCGGACGAGGAAAAAATTTCGGTACTTACGTATTATCGCAACAATCTCCAACGAACAAGATAACTCGTAGAGTTGACAACCTCAATTTCGCATGTGTTGTAGGCACTGAATTGGCAAATCGTGTCTTTGGTTTCATATAATGTAGCCAATAGATTGAGATAATACGCTAGTACCAACATTTAAATAAAGGAAATGCACGAGATAAATAACGCAAGGAAGTATTTAAATTTTGACCCAATTTGATATATATACATTTCTCATTTTTATCATGGTTTTGAAATCCCATCATATAAATCTTTGGTGACCAACCTGATGTCTTCCTATTGTAATGTATTGCCCCGACCTGGCGAAATTTTAGAGCAGTTTGACAGAAAAATCCGTAATGTATCAATATCACACACACACAAATTAGTTACCATTTTTTTATTATCAAAACATGTACACCGAATTTTTAAGTTTTTCACCATTTCCCATTTAATATAAGGGTACTTACGTATTAGCGTCACAACAATTAAATTGGCACCTCGCGAATAGTGCTTTAATATAAAAACAAAAATTCCAACGTGCTTGTTTTGAAAAAAATACCAATCAGATTTTGGTGGAAAATGATGCGATTCGCGTGGCGTATTGTCTGCGGTGACGCTGTGTATTATTAAAATACCAATTTAAGTAAGTACTTTATTGGAATACGAAATAACACTGACTTATATTATAGTTAAAGAACACAAATCAGTTAAATTAAAAACAGTAGCTGAAAGAACTTAAGCAACTTTGAAACAGATTGAGCCAAAACAAGTCGTAACAAAATATCAACAGCAGATGTAAGCGTAAATGTTATTTAATAAGATAGTAATATTATAAAAGTAATTTAATAAATAAGTAAATAAAATTATAAAACCTTCAAAGAAAATATGAAACACATATACTGATTAACAAGTAATAAAAAATATATTAAGTCAATTCCTACTTAGACCAACAAAGAAAAATTTTATTTTGACTACTTTTTTATTAAATAGTTACAATTAATATAAATATGTAGCATTTGACAGAATCACAACATTAAGTGGTAAGTGATTCTTATTAATTATCATTACTTTATCGTATTGTCATCCAAAACAATCGTGTATGCAAAATTTCAGTTCGAATGAACGCTATAAAGTGTGAGAAAAAAATTCTTAAAATTTTGACACAAGTCGATAAAAATGAAACCAGCTTGGCTGGATCTGTAATTCTTTAAATAATTAATTTAAACAATTAATTTTAGTTAATTACAATTAAGTTGTTGTATTTTTACCCAAAACAGTTTGTGTAAAGAAAATTTCAGCTCAAATGGTTGTTTAAAAATGTGAGAAAAAAAAACATTTTTTAAGTTTTGACACAAGTCGCCAAAAATGATACCAACGAGGCTGAATTTGTTATTCTTTGAATAAACCGTTTTAATTAATTAATTTTTATTTAATATAATTAAGTTACTGTATTGTCATCTAAAATAATCGTGTATATAAAATTTCAGCTCAATCGAGTGCTTTAAAATGGAATTATTAACGATTGAAAATTCCACCAAGATAAATAAATATATAGAGTGTGAGCTAATATTAGGAATTGAATGACAAAAGTCATTGCAATAAATGATCGCAAAAAATAAAACATTTAACCTATGATTATTATTTAAAAAAGCAAATATAAAGTTTGAACAACGAAGATTAGTTTTTATATGTAATTAAATTTTGCCACTCAATCGCGTGAGAATGTAGAAATTATATTGTTGTGCCATATTTATATCACGTTCAAGTAAAAAAAAAAATTAATGAATCGTATCATAAAAAACAATTTTAATCGTCTTTTGATATCTTGTAGAAAAATAAGAGTTGTGAAAAAAAATCGTTTGCTTAAACTAAATATTAAAAAATGTAGCGAAAGGAAATGTTTGTATTTTATCAAGTTTTTCTTGACTAATATTTACATTATATACTAGAATTATAGTATTTATGCATAAATGATTTTTTTTTTATTTTTTAATATTTTAATATTTTTTTAGAAATATATTTTAAAGGAGGTGTTTTTTTCTGTTAATTAATTGCAGCATTAATTCCTAGCATTATGTAAATGAATGCGAAACAAGAAATTTTTGATATGTAAACAATATTTAATTTTTCAAATTAAAATTTACTTTCTACAAAATGTTAATTAATATTTTTTCCAATTTATTTTAAACTTCAAATTTAAATTTGACCTATTTTTTAATTGATTCATGACTGTCTTTCAGTTACATAACACATGAAAACTCGAGCATCAATGGCTATTTTATCTTTAAAAAAACACAGATAAAACATATTTAAATTAAATATTCCACATTGTTAATAGATATGGAGAGATTATTAATTACTACATTACAGAATTTAATTGTTTTTATTAGTTAGATTTTTTTTTGTATTTTAAAAATATTTAGATTGTTAAGAACAAAAACATTTTTTGTGTTATTACTAATTTTTCTTCAATTTTTGGGGATAAAAGCCTCAACTTCGATAACTCATTTTATCAATGTTAATGAAGTTAACATTCTGTACATTCTCGTTTGCGTATTTATAAATTTTAGATTTCAATCCTTAAACTATGAAATGAGTTTTACATGCTCATATCTTAAATATTCAAGATCGACCATAATGTATTTATAATCTTATTAACAATTACTATACACAGAATTTTGCTAAAATAATTTTCTTTCTTAATTTTAATGTTTAGGTAATTTCTGTAAATAAATGTAATTATTTTCTAATTTTCGTTGTAAGTGCATATATTATTGACTATAAATTTTCTAAAAAAGAAAACATCATCATGTTGAATATTTGGCATAACTATTGTATGTTGTGTTATTCTCATAGACACATTGTTGCTTTTACTTTGGTTTTAAATTTTTAAAGTTTTGCTATATAATAGTACATCCGATTTGTAATTTATTTTTAATAATTGAAACTATAAAAGTTTAAGAAATTAAAAACAAATAGTTATAAAATCTATTTTCCTTACTATGTAAGGAAATAGTTATACATGAAAAATGCGATCATTATTTTAGATGACAAACCATTAAATTTGAATACTTGTTTTTTCTCTTTTATAATACTTTTAGAAAAGAAAAACAACTGAGATAGAATATTATCTTGATTCCTGAAATATACAGGGAGTAATTAAAAAAAGAATCAAAATTTTAACCCAGGAAAAGAAAGCTGCATTCAGTAATGGAAAAATGAAGCAAAATAAAGAAAATGTTACATTTTTATTTATTTACGTACAAAATACTAGCAATAAATATTGTAACACGGAAGATACATTCAATTAATTGGGATGTTTTTGAGCAACTGTCTTAGAATCCCGATCTCTCCCATTTGGATTTCCACCCATTCGTCCCCTTGAAATGTTGATGGTTACTGCCAAACTTTGTAGCGTAATAGACAGTTTCAGACAGTTACAAGCAAGAAAGAGGGGGATTTTACCAAAGGAGTATAATCAATATGATGAAGAAGTAGGGGAATTGCTTCAATATTCAAAGTGATTTCGCATAAATTGCACTTCAAATCTGAATTGCACAGTTCGATTAGATAATATCCTCTTATATAAGTTATATCTAGGGCTTTGTTCATTTTTAAGATAAATACCTGTATATTATAAGGAATAAAAAGATTTAAAAACTGTTTTGGAAAAAAATGTTTTACAATCTTTTTGGTTATCAGAGAGTAAAAAGTGCATTAAAATAATTTACTGTGTAACGAATGGTAATAGAGCGCCCTCTCCTGGCCGTATGGACAAGTAACCAGTCTGACTGCCACCACGGTGCAGAAAGGGCATGCCAATACTCCCGCGCAAACCCCTTATTATTTGTATAAAGATTAACGGCTTTTTATGTGTTTGTAACTGTGCTCAATTAGAATGTACAACCAATTAAAATTATTTGAGCCAGATGCCGGAGTTATTTTTTAGGGCAGGTTTCAAAATGGCGCCCAGCGAGCGACTGAATAGTCAGGTAGCAGTCCTATTAAAATTAACTAACAAAATTATCTTAAATATTCTGAACTGCTAGTTCATAAAGAATTTCTAAAAGTATTTTCTGAAGTTGTAGCTGCCAGCTACGAAATTGTGGATTGTTTATTTCCTACCCGGAAATTAGGAATTTTGGTTTGCATTCGTTTTCACGGATCGTCAGCTGAGTTTCTTCATTTATTAGTCTTATTTTATTTGAGTAATTCTTTTCCCTATTTCGGAAAACTCTTTCAACTTGTGTTCATTTTTTCTCCCTGCCTGAGATTTATGACTATTGTGTGTGTACTTGATTGGGAAATTTTTACCCCCACTTCTGACCTTGAGTTTTCACTGTTTGTTCTGTAAAATTTATTAATCATCCATACTTTTCACTTTTTCTGCTGACTCATTAATTCACTTATGATGCAAGAGTGTCGCTGAGATTGATATATTTCCTGTGTATTACCTTTTTTTTATTTAAGTGTTATACTGTATTTTATTTCTAACTATATTGAAGAATTTTGATCACATATTAGATTTTTGTGAATTTAAAAGAAAGAAATTATTATTATTTTTCGTTAACAAAAAAAAGTATTATAGAAAAGTATTTTTTTCTTATTCTTTCAAAAGATTCATAGGTTTTGTTTCCACTGAATTTCATCAGAATTTCTTTTATATATGAATTATTTTTATTTTCAAAGCATCTACAATATTTTTAAGCAGTATTTTTATTCCTTCAAAGGATTAATTTTTATGTTCTTTTGACTAAGTTCATCAGAATTTCTTTTTACTTGAATTTTCATTTTGCTTTCAAAGTTTAGATTTTGTTTCCTGTAAGATATCTATAATATATTTTTGAATAGTATTGTGTGTTCGAATATACAATTCTTGTTCTTCTAATGACTAGTTGATGCTCAATTATAAAGGTTAACTATTTTAAAATTAAATTAACTGCATTTAATTTGTGGCTGTCAGACTCTATTATTGACCCTTTTTTAAAGTTAAAACAATGGCGTATCTTGCTAAAGCGCGCAAAGATGACTTAAAAACATTAGCTACAGAATTAGGCCTCGAAATAGGAGAAATGATGAGAGAAAAAGACTTTAAAAATTTAATCCTAAATTCGAAAGACTATGATGAACAGTTTACTAAAACACTTTTAGAAACAATTATTGAAACTAGGGTTCAGGCCGAACGTGACGAAAAGGAGGAAAATGATTACAAACGAAAACAAGAGGAACTCTGATTTTAGAACTAGAACGCATGAAGTTAAGCATGAATGCTACTTCAACTAACATTAGTGCTGCTGCAGCAGAGAAAATAATTATCCAACACCTCATACCCAGATTTGTGGAAAATTCTGATATTTCCACCTATCTTAAAATATTTGAAAGGCAGTGTGAGCAAGTTAACATAGGTGAAGTCGATTATGTAACACACCTTCTACCTATGTTACCTATCGACATTTCTCATATTATCTTGCGTGAACCCCAAGACAAATTAGAAAATTATCAGCACATTAAGCAAATGTTACTCCAACGATTCAAGTTGAGTGCTGAATCGTTTCGAATGAAGTTCAGTACTCATCAAAAACAACCCGAAGCTTTGCGGAATGACTTCGCGCGTACGAGCTAAATAAATACTTAAAAGGATGGCTACATAGCCTAGAAGTGAAAGACTTTAACTCACTTAAGGATTTGGTTCTTACCGATCAGCTTAAGAAAAGAGTTGCGAAGGAAGTTAAAGAACACTTCGTGGATATCTGGGGAGATATTAAAAACTTCTCTGAGTTAGTACAGAAATTAGACTATTATGAAGTTGCTCGAGGTAAGACGTCGAACCATAAAGTTTTACCAGATGTAAGAAGAACTTCTTTCCACTCAAAAATAAATAAACAAATCAGAAAGGTTGATAAGGCAAAAGAAGAACCAAGAAAATCATTTAGAGGACATTCGCCATTTGAAAGCCGAAATCCTCTGTCCTGCTATGGATGTGGAAAGCCCGGCTACATCAAGTCAAAATGCCCTGACTGCAATCCTTCAAAGGGTGATCCAGCTCATTTTGGAATTCTGCGAATTAACAGTTTCTCTCCTTCAAACAGAAATGCTGTACTCAGGATCAGCATAAATGAAGTTTCAGGAACTGCATTTGCGAATAGTGTTGCAAGTCATTCGATTGCAGGAGAAACTCTTTACACTATCCTTCTCCAACAAGAACACAGTAATATCTCTATCCTTTGCTGATTTAATCGTTACTCAGAAAGTTCTACGTACATTTCAAACCGTCATACTGGAAGGTAGAAAGTTTAAAATTCCCTTTATAATTTTGCCTGATGCCAAAAACAACTCCATCCTACTTGGAGTTGACTTTCTTGAAATTGCTGGAATAGTACTGAATTTCCGTAAGAACTGTTGGACTTTTTGGGACGATTTCCGAAAATCGTACAATTTCGCAACGCCTTACCAGAGTAATTCTGTTAATGTACGGCCTGTTGCGATAAATAACTGTCAACTACGGAAAGATGAAGGACAAGAACTTCTTGGTTCTCAGCGTGCAGAACTAGACAGCTTACTTAGAAATCATCACTCTATCTTCGAAGTAGGGGGAGAAGCTACTCCATTTATCGAACATAGCATCAACACTGAAAACAATCCACCAATTTCAGTGCCTCCCTACCGAATGAATCCAGCCAGGAAAGAGTTGTTAAAGAAAGAGCTAGATTCTCTGCTACAGCAAGGCATCATAGTAGAATGTGAATCTCCGTACGCCTCTCCCGTTGTTTTGATTCCAAAACCAAATGGCAGCATGCGTCTCTGCATAGACTACCGGAAGCTGAACGCTCAAACCGTCCCAGATAGCTACCCTTTGCCTCGGATGGATGACTTGCTTAACGAAGCTAAGCCAACACCTTATATGTCGACTATTGACCTGCGTTCAGGATATCACCAAGTAAAAGTGGCGGCAGAGGATCGAGACAAAACTGCTTTCACATGCCCTTTTGGTATTTATAAGTTCACTCGTATGCCATTTGGATTACGAAATGTACCTGCAACCTTCCAAAGGTTGATAGACAAGTTCCGTTCAGGATTAAACAATGTGCTAGCACTTTCATATCTAGATGATATCATAATATTGTCTCCAACCTTTCAGAAACATCTTTCTGACCTAGAGCAAGTTTTTAAACGTCTTTCATTGTTTAAATTAAATGCAAATAGAAATGCAACTTCTGTTGTAAAAAAGTGAAATACTTAGGACATTACATTACTAAGGAAGGCATCTCAGTTGATCCACAAAAGACAGCTGCTATCGCAGATATGTCATCCTCAACCTCTGTTAAACAAGTACAAAGCTTTGTACAAACCTGTTCCTGGTATCGGCGATACATTCCAAACTTTTCTCAAATTGCAAAACCACTAACAGATTTAACTAAGAAAAATGCAATGTGGAAGTGGGGCTCTGAACAAGAAGAAACTTTCAGGTATCTAAAATTAAAACTAGCGTCTCATACTGTCCTTAAGCCAGCTGACGGTACCAAGCTGTTTGTCATCCGAACAGATGCCAGTAGCGTGGCTCTTGGAGCAGTTTTACTCCAAGGAGAAAAAGATGAGGAACACCCAATAGAATACGCAAGCCGACTACTTCATCCTCGGAGCGAAATTATTCTACCACAGAAAGAGAAGCTCTTGCAGTTGTCTCGGCCCTTGAAAAAATTAGAGGTTACTTTGAAGGACAAACTATTAGACTCTCCTCTGACCACCAGCCTTTAAAATGGTTATTATCTTTGAAATCTCCAACCGGAAGACTTGCAAGATGGGCACTACAGATCCAATGTAATAATCTAACAATCGACCACATTCCCGGAAGATCGAACTTTATTGCGGACTTATTGTCTAGACCCACGTCAGAACAAGAGAAAGCAGACTGTGACATTCTTGCTGTTTTCATCGATTTTCCCACACGCTCACCTAAAGATGTTCGCCAAGAACAATTGAAGGATGACGAGCTGAAGAAAATAATTGAATGTTTTGAAAACAAAATGAAAAAAGTGTTAATTGTGCCAACTGGTTAGAAAGAGGATACCTCACGAATCAAGGAATCTTATTCCGTTACTCACCTACTTCTGAAAGTGAAGAGGCCCAGTTAGTTGTGCCAATTCACGAAAGACAAGACATTTTGAAAATCCACCATGATGCCCCCAACGCAGGTCATTATGGAGCCAATGGAACGTTTGAAAGAATCTCCAAACGGTATTATTGGACTGGCATGCGTTCTTACATCACTGATTACGTAAAGAATTGCACAGAATGCAATCGCTACAAACCATCCAACCAAAAGCCTTCAGGACTCTTACGTACACCTGTGTATTCTCAACGTTTTGAGACAATTTCCATTGATCTCTTCGGACCTTTGCCTGAAAGTCCATCTGGAAAGAAGTGGATATTTATTGTTGAGGACTGTTGCACAAGATGGGTTGAACGTTTTGCTCTCCCTCAAGCCACTGCTAGAGAATGTGCTACAACTCTAATGGAAGAAGTTATATTACGATACGGCTTACACAGAAGATTAATTAGCGACCATGGTTCTCAGTTTGTGGGTGCCGTCATGTAACAACTTTGTTTCATACTGAACATAGATCAAGACATTATTCCTGTTTATCATCCACAAGCAAATCCTGTTGTGTGTGTGTGTGTGTGTGTGAAAGGAAAAACCCTGACCTAAAACCAAGAATTGCTATCTTAGTTCAAAATCGACACGATTAATGGGAAGATAAGTTGCCGTCTATCCATTTTGCTTTGAACAGTGCCAAGTGTGATACCACAGGTAAAACTGCAGCTTATCTTCAGTTTGGACGAGATATGAACCAACGACTTTCGAGCCATCATAGATAATGAAAATTTCGTCCCAGAGATCACCCCATATTTGAAAAGATTAGCAAGAATTTCATGTGAAGTCCGTGAAAGAATTGAAGAGAAACAAGATCAGCGAAAGACCGTCTATGATAAAAGACACCGTCCTGGTCTCTTGTAGCATCTAGGTGATAAAGTGTGGGTAACCCTTCACCCCCTCAGCAATGCTGCCCACAAGAAGACAGCTAAATTCATGCCCAAAAGAGATGGGCCTTATATTATTGTGACTCAACGTTCTCCAATGACTTACGAAGTGGCAAATCCAAACAACCCACATGAGGTTCAAGGACCTTATCATTCATCTGCTCTTCGTTCATGCATAGATAAGGAAGCCACTCCAGTGATGCCTCTCAGAAAAAGGGGAAGACCCAGGAAAGACAACTCTGCTGGTTCCTCATCGAGGACGATACCTAGGAACCAGAGGGGGGAGTGAAACGAATTGTAATAGAGCGCCCTCTCCTGGCCGTATGGACAAGTAACCAGTCTGACTGCCACCACGGTGCAGAAAGGGCATGCCAATGTCCGCCCGCGCAAACCCCTTATTATTTGTATAAAGATTAACGGCTTTTTATGTGTTTGCAACTGTGCTCAATTAGAATGTACAACCAATTAAAATTATTTGAGCTAACTGCCGGTGTTATTTTTGAGTGCAGGTTACAACTGAAGAATTATGTAGTATGCTTTTTTTGTGTAAAATATCTTGGTCATGAATATCAAAAGTATCATGAGTAATTTTTATTGTAGGCTAATGAGGAAAATCATTTTTTTACTATTTTGGAAATGCACCATTAGTTAAGGGAACTTGGCAACCATTAAAATCTTTTTTTATTATTATTTATGCATTTAAAAACTATATTTTAGCATTTTATACATAATGTTTCTATTTAAGAAAATGATACGAGATGAAATATTTCACAAATTATTCACACAATTTTAAAAACTGATTTTTTTTAAGAAAATTTAAGAGTTCTACTCTTTTTGTAATTATGAACTTTTTGATCTGAATTTCTTTCTTTTTTTTTTTTTGTAATTTTCTTAAAGATTTTCTAATCAGCTTTAAGGATCGATTTTACACTAACTTAATTAATTTTGGAGAAAAAAATGAATCGTTGTTATGAATGCTTAAATTAAATGAAAAATGCAATATATTGTACATTTAAATTTTAAAAAAAGCATTCAGTTTACAGGAAAATGGACCCCTAATTTTGTTACATGCTTTATATATAGCACACAGGGAAAAAGTGGTTGGTAATTAATCATAGAAGGAGTTGCATTTTCAATGTGATAATGCACCAAAAGCCCCAAACTGAGTAAAACCAAAGTTTGTAATTCTGAAAAAAAAAATTATAAGCTTAAATAAACTTAAAATACCAGTTTAAGACATATACTATTCTTTGAAATAATTGCATTTTCATATTTTTGCAACCCATACATTTATAAAGAGTGTTTTTTTTCAGGTATAGAAGTATAAGTTGAAATTACTTTTCAAGATGGCGATCGATTTAACAGCTGTCAAGTGATTTATTCTCAGTTTGGTTTGGCAATTCATCAAAACGATCATCAAGCAAGGCGTAGATTCGTCGAATGGGCCCAAAACGAGATTTTCATAAGCGAATTTTGTTTATAGATGAAGCGCACTTCTGGTTGAATGGCTAAGTCAACAAACAAAACTGTCGCATTTGGAGTGAAGCTAATCCACAAGTGTATGTCGAAACACCGTTACATCCAGAAAAAACTGACTGTTTGGTGCGCTTTATGGGCTGGTGGAATCCTTCTTCAAAAACGATGAGGGCCACAACGTTACAGTCAATGGTGATCGGTATAGAGCCCGGAATAATAACTTTTTCATTCCTGAATTGAACAATCATGATGTCCAGGAGCTGTGGTTCCAACAAGACGGCGCAACATGTCACACAGCTCGTGCCACAATCAATTTATTGAAAGACACGTTTGGTGACCGCCTAATTTCACGTTTGGAACATGTGAATACGCCTCCAAGATCTTGTGATTTAACACCGCTAGACTTTTTTTTTGTGGGGCTATGTAAAGTCATTGGTCTATGCGGATAAGCCACAAACGCTTGACCATTTGGAAGACAACATTCGCCGTGTTATTGCCTATATACGGCCACAAATTTTGGAAAAAGTCATCGAAAATTGGACGTCCAGATTGGACAACATCCGAGCCAGCTGTGGCAGTTTTATGCCAGAAATCATATTTAAAATGTAAGGCCACAAGATTATCTTTCGAATACAAAAAATTCGTGTCAATCGAATAATACATCGTTGTTTTATTGCAAGTTAAATTTCTATACCTCTAAAAAACACCCTATATAAATTATCAATTTTTAGAGAGTGTTATATGTTATTTTTTTTTCTGTTATGACAGAAAGTTTAGTTTTTTTTCACTTAAGGCGACTTGGTACCCTAAAAATCACAAACCTATCGTTTTTTTTTATTTTCATTTAATCTTATCCTTTGCATTATTATCTTTCGATTGATATATCACTTGTGCATGTCGGAAAGTTAGAAGTTGAATAAAACTTCATTTGAAAACAAATTAGGCAATTCAGCCACACCCCCTTTTTAGAAAAAAAAGCTAAAAAATGCGTTATGATAAAAAAATCTATTTTATAAATAGAAATAATAACTATAAAAAAGAATGTGTAGTATTAAAAGCAGAATATTTCCGAGGCAATACAATAATGTAATTTTTCTTCCTTGTGAAATGTGTGCATGTAAATTTTTTAAATTAAGGCATTTTATATTAATAATTGTATAATTTCAGTTCTTCTTCCTGATATATTTTTCATACAAATGTAATACTTTAATATTATAAGAAGAAAAACAGCTAAAATTTCAAAAACTTTTTTTAAACATTTTTCTTGAATTTTCATGGGCAATTAGTACTCTCTAAAAGTTGATCATTTATAAAAATGTGTGGGTTGAAAAAATATGAAAATGCAATTATTTTAAAGAAAAACGTATAAGTAATATCTTAAAGTGGTATTTTAAGTTTAATTAAGCTTATAATAATTATTTTTTCAGAATTATAAACTTTAAAGTGGTTTTTCTCAGTTTGTGTTTTTCGAAACCTTAGTGCATTACAAATGCTACTCCTTCGACAATTATTTACCAATCACTTCAATTTTTTTCCTGCGTGTTAAAAATAAAGCATGTAATAAAGTTAGGGATCCGTTTTGCTATAAACTGAATACTTTTTTAAAAAAAATAAAATGTAAGACATGTTGGCTTTTTCGTTGATTTTTAGCCTGTATATCAACATTTTATTTTTTTTCTCGAAAACGAATGAAGTTATTCTAAAATCGATCCCTAAAGTTGTTAGGAACATCCATAAGAATATTATAAAAAAATTGCAGGTCAAAAAATTAATTTTTACAAAAGGAGTAGGATTTTAAAATTTTCCCAATTTTCTCCAAAAAATTTAAATTTTTAAAATTGTGTGAATAATATATGAAAATTTTCATCTGGTAACATTTTCTTGAATAGAAACATTGTATGAAATGTTAAAATATAATTTTTAAATACGTAAATAAAGAAGTTTGCTCAAAGGGTGCCAAGTCCCCTTAATATTGAAGTATTATATTTGTATGAAAAACATATACGGAATAAGAACTGAAAGTATGAAATTATTAATATAAAATACCTTAATTCAAAAATTTTACCTGCACACATTTCACAAAGAAACAAAAAATTAAATTATTTTAATTCCTCGTCAATATTCTACTTTATATATTACACCTTCTTTTTTACAGTTTTGATTTTTATTTTTAAAAAGAGTGTGTGGTTAAATTGTCTAATTTACATTTTTCGGAAGAAGTTTTATCCCATTTCTAAATTTCCGACATGAACAAGTGATATATCTTTTGAAAGATAATAATGCGAAGTTTAATATTAAATATAAATAAAAATAAACGATGGTTTGGTCATTTTGGGGGTACCAAGAGCTTTTAAAAAAATTACAAGGGACACAAAACGATTGCATTTTCTAATTTCTAACATAAAATTTTTATTTTCATTGCTACCTTCGCCACTGATTGTAGGGGTTGAACACGGGACACGTGAAGAGATGACTGTAGGTGCGTAAGAAAACCAAACGTTTAATATGCGATGCCAACCAGGGAAGGACCAAAAGAAATTTGTAGAAATTACAAATTACTACTCAATTAAAACTGAAACATTTAGTCCTCAATTATAAATGACGTATATCTGGATTACCCATTAAACTCTCCTTGAAAACGGTTCAATAAAAATGAATTCTCATTTTTTATCTCTTATTTTAAGATAGTTTAAGATATTTAGCACTTAGATATTTAAAAAAATAGCCACAGATGTTCATTATATATTTATAAGAAATTCAAAGTAATTGAATTCCTTGATTCTAAAAAAAGTCTGATACACGCTCTTGAAAATTTGAATACAGGAAATTTAAGCTAATTAATTTAAGCTAACGAAACTAATTTGTGCAGAAATTTATAGTTCACAAACGATAAAATTTGATAAAATAAAATAATGATAAAGTAAGCAGCGATAAAACAAGCATTGGTATAATAATGATAAAACATGAACTCATATAATAACTAATGAAATATAGTTATTTATTTTACCGAAAAGGAATCATAAATTATTGTTTGTTGTAATGTAATTTTGTTCTGGATATTCTTTTGAAGGAAGAGTTTTGTTCTTTAAAAATGAATTAATGAATATATATGTTTATATATTAAAAAAACATTTATAAATATCTATTTATCTACTATCTGTTTATTTATACATATATATATATATATTAATATTCCCTTATTCATTCTTATTTTACTAAAATTTTGCTCTCCCATAAACTATGTTGTAAAAAGAGTTTAAGCAGCTATTTTATATGAGAATTTGCTTTAAATATATTAACTATATAAATCACGTTATAGAATTTAAAATAGTTTTTAAG
The DNA here is from genome assembly GCA_019973935.1 of Trichonephila clavipes. Taxonomy (NCBI): domain Eukaryota; kingdom Metazoa; phylum Arthropoda; class Arachnida; order Araneae; family Nephilidae; genus Trichonephila; species Trichonephila clavipes. The sequence goes on along the minus strand of BMAU01018031.1, from coordinate 28,856 downwards.
GCAAATAAATTCGCAGTCTATCAAAATAAATATTTAAATTTATTAGAGTACTACGATCCTTAGATGAAGAATTTTATTTTTGAGTTTCAAATGGATTCACATAATGTATTCATTTTTATGAAATAACAGTAAAGAAGCAAGAAAAAAATATGTGCTGCTTCTGAAAAGAATCATGTTTAAAGTAATTTGAATTCAATCGAGAAATTGTGTTTGGTACATTTTACGAACAAAACCAGGCAATAGAAAAAACTATTATCAATTTAACCTTTTGAAGAAATACTGAAGTACTTTTTAAATGAAATACTCCAGGAACAAAAACAACGAAGACATGTTTGTGTCAGAATGTATTACAAGGCTTTCTTTGGAAACAGAATGTATTTACTATGCATTCTCTCTCATTTCATTTTAAATTAATTTATCATTGGTGTACTCTACTTTGAAGGGAAACATTTAGTTATTTTATATATATGTATTATATATTATGCTAAAAACGTATTTAAATTTTGTTTTGAGTACATAAATTATTTTGAATACCGTGGAAACAAAGGAGTGAAATATTTTGTTATTTCGAATACTTCAATTCGAATTAATTTGAATAGTTTTTTGAGTTGAAAATATTTCTTATTTCATTAAATATTTATCAATTCACTGTTATTACATTGAAGCTTTTCTTTGTGTATAAAGCTTTGTGTAAAGTTGTCATAAGCAAATTATTTTAGTAAAGTTAGGAATAAAATAAATTCAAAATATTGTATTTCTGGAATAATTTTGTAAAGTAAAACGTTTTGGAAACAAACAACTTGTAAATCATGTCTTTTATTCTGCAGTTCAATCTAGTAGAGTAATAATCGCATTTGATTGTTAGTTTTTGATTTGTAATTTTAAAAAGTCAAGTATGTAATATTTTCAAGTAAACTTGATATGGACGTATAGTATGGAGCTCTAACTTGTGTGTCACTTTCGACATTTGTTCCCCTGATGTCAAATTTAAAGGTGAACTAGAGTAACTCTACTAGTTTGCAGTACTAGTTTGACAGTAGTTACATGCACATTTAATTGTAAAGGAACATGTATTTAAAAACTTTCACTAAAGAAAATCTAAATTTTAATCTTATTTTTTTTTTCTCTTTTTTTTAAAATAGCTACTTAAGTTAATTTTTCTGAAATTTAATAAAAGCTCCCGTTGTATATTTTGTTGCAATTTCTGATCATAAAAGCAAATAAAATATTGAATATTTTAATAAGCTGAACATTTATAAATTTATACATTTTTATATTTATGCACTTTTAACATTTATATATTTTTTAATAAATTAAGCACAATTCGATATTATGTATTACTTTAGAAAGCCTGACATACTGCAAAAGAAAATAGTATAACGTACTGGCCCCGGTCTAATCAAATTTCTAGGTAGCGAGGGGGAACTCAACTTATTTTTTTTACAATGGGGCTGCATTTAGTAAACTTAGCCTTTGTAGACACGACAAGTCCCCAAATGTGAGAGCCATTTCATGGTGGCACCATCTAGTGACGACCACTCTACCAAGTTTGAACGCTCAAATTAATATTAAAGCAAGCTCTCGTTGGAAGCTAAATATTATCTTGATTTAATTTTGATGAGAATACCAAACACAAAGCTTTAGTAAAACTGCTTTTTATTTACGATTTGTAATAATAATTTTACACATTTAACTATTGTCTCTACAGGAACGCAGCTCTCCATGCATATCTAGCTATCAGACACTTTCTGGTGTCAAAATCGGGTAGGGTCTTTTCACCTGACGTCCAAAATCCATCAAAAATGGTCAAGCAAAAGTTCGCTTTGACTTTGTCGATGGTCTCTCGTTCATTTCGCTCATATTTCTCTTCATTTTCCAATCAGTCTCTTCAAACCCCTTATGGGAAAGAATCTCTCCTACCCCTTTAAGCTGCCTCGAGATTTCTTACTGGAAAATATTATCACCAGTGCCATCTACCGGGGATATTTTTAACTAAAATTCCTGTGCTGCTGAAAAAAGCATTGTAAGCTCTTCATACATATCGCTCTACTTTAATCATCATTCCATCCATTTTAATGATTCTTTTATAGATTAAATGAACTTTTGGCTCACTCGGTATATTATATATCGGTATATCGTCTTTGAATTGTAATATTTTACTTTCTGGTTTTAGTCCTGGTTCAAATAATATATATATATATATATATATATATATATATATATATATATATATATATATATATATATATATATATATATATATATATATTGTAGTTGTTTCTAATGCTACTTGTCTGACGTAGTCAAGTCGAGGACCACGAAACTCATCGTGGCAAGGGAATAGAAGTACGCCTGTCGTTAGCCTTGTGCACCATACAGGTAAAGATAAGATAACATAAGATTTAGCTCGGTGAAATACCCCGAAGAAACGATAGATGGTGACACCACATATCTCCACCTCCACAATTTCTGTATGAAACTAAAGAGGAGGAAAATATTCTCCAGTCCCTGAGCTCGTGACTCAGCCCACAAGACTTCGGACCCACTCATTTAATGAGCATGTACTCCGTGTGTACTCGGGGGGTATTGGGTGACATCGGTCATCGAACCCAGGCCTTCCGGTTTGGAGTCCGATGCTCTAACCACTAAGCTACCCCCGGCCTATATCAGTGGCGCACACAAGAGGGGGTCCGGGGGTCCGCCCCCAAAGCCCTTGATTTTTTTTCCGATTGATTATAATTCTAAGTATATAGTACGTAAAATTTAACTAATTACTTGTTATTAATGATTAATTTTATTAATTAATGCTAATTATTTATTCAAAAATTAGTTTCTTACCGTGTTTTGTTCCCCAAAATTGACAAAATCCAAAGGAGCATGATACAAGAATGGTGAACTTTCGACACCGCCCCCTCCTTGAAACATTTCTGTGTGCGCTACTGGCGTATATATATATATATATATATATATATATATATATATATATTCGTGTCAGCTCCAAATGAATAATCTTATTTTCTGTATATTCTTCTCTTAAATAATCCTTTTAACTCATTTAAAATAAATCTACCTTCTGCAAGTTGTTTCGAGTGAAACTGACATGAGAAAGAAAAGTACTAGCGAACATAAAAAAAAGAATCGAGGAGCAATATACACTGGTGTGCAAAACTTAAGCAACAATGTAAAAATTTAGCAGATAACCATGAAATTTCAAAAAAGGAGGTCTGGAGATCAGTTCAGTGAACACGTAAGTCAGTAGAAACGTCATGTGTATGCAAATATCAGGAACGAAAAGTCAGAAGGGACGTGAGCGTACGCAAAAAGCGTGATGTCGGCGCGTGCTGTTCAACAGTAAAATAAAATGAAGGATGCAGACGCAATTCAACATATTCTCTGCAAGTGCCAGGGAGTCAGTTCATGAAAAATGGCTAAAAGAAATTACTTGGACGACTTCACACGTGTAAGAATGATCGGAAAGCTGGAGGAGGCGCGTACCGTCACCAGTGTACCTGTAGAGTTCGGAATCAACAAAAGTGTCATTTCGCGAGCTAGGAAAGCGTTCCAAACCAAAGGTACAGCTGTCAGAAAGTTTGGTGGTGGCCTCCCGAGGACGACAACTGCAGGGGATGAGGGACAACTGCAGGGGACATCCTGCAGGCGGAAAGAGATCCGACGGCAGTCAGCAAGCATCATTGCTCAGCAACTCTCTACAGCAAAGGGGTGAAAAGTGTCGTGGTTTACTGTGGCCAGACGCCTTCATAAAGGGGCCCATTCGCCCTCCGTCCTGAACGCTACCTCCCGTTTAAAGTTGACCACCGACGCCACCGTTTACAGTGGTGCAGAGAGCACAAAAACTGGACAACTGTCAATGGAGTCGTTTCCTCTTTAAGGATGAGAGTCGGTTCAGTACCAGAAGCGATTCTCAACGCGTTTTGATTTGCAGAGAGATCAGGACACGGTTTTATACCAGTAACATCAAGGAAAGACACCATTACGGCGGTCCTGGTGTTCTTGTCTGGGGAGGCGTTATGCTGAAAGGGGCGAACTGAGCTCCACATTTTCGATAGAGGGTCTGTAATCGGGGATCGCTATTGTGAGGAGGTACTTCTTCCCCATGTGTGTCTGTTCCGAAGTGCCGTTGGCCCAAACTTCATTTTTATGGATGACAGTGCACGGCCACATCGGACTCTTGCAGTTGAGAAGCTGCTGGAAAGTGAAGATATCACTCGAATGGATTGGCTAGCGTACTTCCCAGATTTAAATCCCATCGAACATGTGTGGGATGCTTTGAGAAGACGTATTGCAGCCCGCTTACATCTTCCTGAGAACACCCAACAACTCAAACAGATGCTGATTGAAGAATGGGCACTCCTACCGCAAGAAATGTTGCACCAGCTGGTTCTGAGTATGCGGAGACGGTGCGAAGCAACCATTGCAGTGAGGGGAGGGCATATAACATATTAAGGAACATCTGCTTGTTGTTCTTCCTGTTGGATAGACCATCATGAGTCACAATACAATGCGTTCAATGAAGCTTGTTTTTGTTTGATTCCATACCGTATGCGTTGTATTGCTTTTTCAGCACCGATGCTTTCATCATCCTTTACGTACATAATACTCTCCCACATTTCTGAATTTTTTGTCTCTCGGATGATTTTTCGTGAAGTTATGGCAATGAACCCACCTGTTTCTTAAGTTTTTCAAACCAGTGTACATGTAATGATGATATTAATTATGCGGTTGACATTAAATTAGAAAATATTCATAAATTGGTTACAGTAACAAAATTATTGATGATATATCGAACCGAAATATACCAATATTTGTTTTGGCGGAATCCTGGTTTTCGTTCAAACCAAAATAATGGTTTTTTCCGGTTTTTCGGTTCAGACATGGTTCGAAGCCTTGATATTAGCATACGTTTCAAAATTTAACGTTGTTTGAGTTATAAGTTATCTGTAAACATGCGATAGTAGGAATATTATTTAATTCTAGTAATTGTATACATTATAATGAATAAAAATTCTTAGTTATTATCTAAATAAACAGTAAGGGAAACACATAACTGTTTCTATTTACGGTCAAATGTTAAGGTTGTCACCTTTAGTGACAGGTCAAATTTGAGATTTCCTTCTCTCCCATTATTTCTCTGAATTGACTTTAACATAATCGAATAGAAATTTACCCAACTGTCCAAATATTTTTTTAAAATCTTATATACTTTAAAAACATAAGAAAAACGATGAACGCTTTAGCAATATAATAACATTTTAGATATAGCTAATCACGTTAAAAAATTTGGGAACATTATGAATAGTTTCATACTAGATTGTGTTAAATATCAATTAAATAACACGTCCATAAAACTAAAGTCCAAATAAACGATGGGCATGTTAAAAAGAATAACTCAAATTTTCGATAAACACAAATGCATCAAAATAGTTGAAATATCTATAACACAGTCATCAATTTCCCATGCGTTCTAAATTACAATTTTGTAATATACATACCTAAAATCGTTTTCATTTCTCATTAATGATCTTGGAACTGTTATTTGGGGATGGTATTTCCATGTCGAATAATTAAATATTCTCCTTTGAAAATGATTGTGAATGACAAATCAGCTAATATTCAGTTACTAGAAACCCGAGTGTACCTCTAACTTTCGGATCTGATGAAGACTAACTATGAGAGTAATTAATTAGGCGTATAGTCTGAACAAAGAGAGAGACAAAGTGGATCATATGGTGACGGTGGTGTCGATTGGACAATGGTCAGTGCTAGAGAGTGGATTACACATCAGCCAAATGATGTGTAACGAAATAAATTTGATATGGAAAATGTGTGTGTAATATATATATATACAGAAATTGAAATGAAATATAAAATAATTATCTATGTATATCAGTGTTTCTTAATCTGTGGGGCGTGCCGACCTGGGGGGCGAGAACATTACGAGGGGGGAGCGAGCATATCAAAAATAAAAAATTTAAAAAATAATTAATTTACTGGAATGAATTAAAACAAAATACTTTCAGACATAATAAAAACGCACTTTTACTCTGATATAATTTATAAGCGCGCGCGCGCGATATTAAGTCAACAAAAATAAAAACTTCTTCAATACTTAATTAGCTATCTTTGATCCTATAACCAAATAAAAAAACTTTTATTTGATTTGCTATAATCCCATGATGAGAGATTTTTTTATTACGCTTTTTTTTAACCTATCATACTACTCTTTCAGAGAAAAAACAGATCCCAGAGCCAGAATCGAAAAAGTTTAGGACCATAAAAAAAATTCATCACTGTCATCATTTTTGAAATACTGCACATTATAGAAGTAATCTGTTTGATTTTAAAGGTTATTGGTACAGTTAGTTAGGACCCCTCTCTTATGTGTTTGTTTCTCATTTAGGGAAGTTGTAAGTAATGTATGTTGCGCTATTCTTAAACATATAAAGCATAATAAAAAAGGTTTTACACAATTTTTTTAGCAGTAATATACATATTATCATAATGAATATTCTTTTTACTCGGAAGTGGTCGCGCGGGACACACAGATTACGAAATCGTTTATTCTGGCAAACTGTTTATTTGTTACCAAAGAAAAATTGAAAAGTCCTTTAAAGTAGGGGTATGCAAACTTTCTCTTAATTAAATTATTCACTGGAATCACGATTTGTATAGTGTACAATAAAATAATTAAAAAAAAAAAGGATTGGGGTGACTCAATAACCCCGCTCGACCGTATCGAGTGCGCGCCTGCTCCCGGGTGAAAACTTGTTGAAGTATTTTCACTTTAAATATTAAAAATAATACAATTATTCTTCATCGGAATTTTATATTATTGTTCATTATCTAACATCAGTAGCGCACACAAGGGGGGGATCCTAGGGGTCCAGATCCCCCCAAAGCCCTTGATTTTTTTTCAAATTCATTATAATTCTAAGTATATAGTACGCCAAGTTTAATTAATTATTTGTTATTAATGATTAAGTTTATTAATTAATGATCGGTATTTATACCATAAATAGTTTCTTACTGTTTTTTGTTCCTGAAAATCGACAAAATCAAAAGGAACCTGATACAAGATTGGTGGACTTTTGACCCCCCCGCCCCCTTGAAAAATTCCTGTGTGCGCTACTGTTTAACATCAATTATAAATGCTAATTTTGTGAGGCTTGAAATTACAATTCGCTTAAAACTAATTATAATTTGAGCAATCATTTTAAAAAGATCATTTTACATTTTTGTAAACATTGTCGAGCACTTGGTTTTGCTCTCCTTACAATCCAGCTATTATATCAATAATGTTTTATTTTCTTACAAATGAACTTGGGCAAAGAGCGCGCACTTCAACCGGTATACTTTTAACGTATCAGTGCTGCACAGAGTATTTTATAACTAATTAATTAATTAATACTAAATTAAGAATAAGTTTAATAAGTAATAACGACTTCCATTGGCTTGTCTTGAAAAGCAAAGTTTTTATAAGGAATGCTTATGATTAGAAATTGACCCTCTAAATTATTTTTCTATATTTAGCAGATATCTATATTTTGTCTTCTACGCAGCCACCGGATTTTTCAATATGCTGAATTTAAAAATTAGAGAAAGGAAAAATAACATAATAATTATCGTATTATTTTATTTATTTATATTTTGGCTTAAAAGTATTATACAAAATTTAATACTTATGTTACTAATTTGTATGGTTTATAATTAAAATCGCCTATTGTAGCTTTAGCGTCAAAGTGCATTATTATTGCATTCAGTACATTATTAATGTATAAGGGGGGGGGCGATAAAAATTGTGATCGAAAAGGGGGCGCCAGTATTGAAAGTTTGAGAAGAACTGATATATATAAATAAGAAAAGTGACTCACTCATAACGATATCTCCGGAAGTATTAAACCTACAAGCTTGAAATTCGGTAGCATTTTCCTTTCATTGAGTAGAGATACACTAACAACGAATTTTGCAAAAATAGTACACCAAAGGGATAAAGAGGTGTTATAAATAATTATTTCCCTTTTTAAACTACTGGACATACTCTCTTGAAATTTGGCAAGCATATTTTTTTCAAGGAGTTGAACTCCGCTACAAAAAGGATTTTACGAAAATAATCCCCCAAGTGGCATTTCAGGGGATTAAAGGGCGTTATTGGTAATTATTCACATATTTAAACTATGAGACGTACAGTCTGGATATTTGGTAAGTATATTCCTTTTAATGGAATAAATATCTGTTTCAAAGTGGTTATCGTGAAAGTAAACACCCAAGATTCGTCGTAAGGAATTAAGAAGTGTAATGGACAAATATTTTCGTATTTAATCTATTAAGTCTGCCTGTTTGAAAATTGGTAGACAAGTTCCTTTCATGGAATAGAGTTTCTGGAACAAAGAGTTAAGCCAAAATTGACCAATAAGGGGAATTGCGAAGGGTCAAGTTGAGTCATAGAAAAAAAACCCTGTTTTTCTTTTGAATTGTTAAAGCCCATATTTGAAATTTGTTAAATATGTATCTTTTTTGTTTAAAATAGATCCACTAAGAATGGATTTTACTGAAATCGACTCCCGGTGGTGGCAGGAGTTAGCTATGGTGCATTGACAAAAAAATCCCGTTTTCGAACTTCTAGGACTATAATAAAGAAATTTATTTTGTATGTTTCTTTTGTTGAATTGAAATCCGCAACGAACGGTTCTTTTGGGAAATTAACTCTTAACGGTGTTAAAGGACGTGTTGATGACAAAAATTCTGGTTTACTCTATTAGATTTAAAATAAGCTCGCATATTTATTTTACGGAGTAGAGATCCACTGAAAATTGATTTTGAGGAAATCGACTTAGTTACTCGGTTATAGAAACGAAAAAAATCATTAAACTTCAATTTTAGAGATTATCAGAAATTATAGTTCTATTATTTTTCTATCACAAGAGGCGAGAGTTGCAGGTATAAGAATATTTTTCAGTACAATCGAATTCTTCATTCTAGGACTTAGATATCAATACTTTTTATACACTAAAAAACAATATATATTTATAAAATATCTTGAAATACCCAGCGAAGTGAATGGTAAGCGACTAGTACATATATATATATATATATATAGTTAAATCGTTAGCGTATAGCGAGTACCGCCGTATAAACCCACCTATACTTTCATACTGCAATTTTTTTTCATTTTAGGTATATTCACCATATAATGTGCACCCTCTTTTTTACTAAGAAATCTTTAATGTACATGTGCGATGCTCTTATCTTATGAAGTCATTTATATTAGAGGTATTATTTTAAGTTTTAAAATAAAATAGTATATTTCTAGAGCTACAACTGTTCAAGTTCATATGGAATGTCATTTCTTTTCATAAAATAGTATTTAGATCTATGTAGATTTGTAATTTTTTTGTATGCTTACCTGTTTTTTAATCTATACTATTAGCTCACACTTTTCCAATATATATCTTGTTCAAATTTCCAATTGATAATAAATACTTTGTATTCTTCTTCTCAAGTTCAAATGTATTTTTTAAAACTTGTAATAGCACCTGTTGTTAATACAAGCTTTTTAAAATAGTAATTCATTAATTTTATTTAATTCATCAATTTTAGTTTTCTACGGTAGAAAAAAAATGGTAATATGGTGTTCACAGAATCGAGACAATATATGTGAAATTATCCACCAAATGCAGGTACGGTACGAATGTTACCAATTATACTGCCATGCATCAACAGTGTACAAAATGCAAGGTAGCGTTGTAGATTATGCAGTAATATATCTAGAACGAAAACTCTTTGCATGCGCAGCAGTCAAGCAAATGTCACCTTGAGTTTTTTGAAATTATTAGATGAACTATTAATTGAAGACACACGAGATAGATAGAATGAAAAATTATATACCACCAACAGCTTCATAAATTAGAAACGAAAAGAAAGTAGAGAGAGAATAAATAGTAGCAAAAAAAAAATAACAGTCCAACACCAGACATAGACAGGAAACATTGCAGGGAAATTCGCTTTCTATTTTGCCATTTAATTTTGTGATTCTCTCATATGTATATACATATTTATATATTTGTAGTTATTTAATAAGAAGTAACTAAAGTAAAACTTCTCTTTGTTGACCAAAGTAGGAATTGACTTGACATTTTTTTTTTTATATTACTTGTTTATTTTTAAAGTTCTCATTTTTATACCCGGCGTGTAACATGCACCCGTAAATTTCAACCTTATTTTTTTCAATAAAAGTGTGCATTATACTCCTTATTTTACTGCATATATATGTATCTATATACATGCTGTTACTCAGCAGCTTCTCTAGGTATTTAATTGTGTTGTACAACTACACTGCTGGACAATTGCTAAGGACGGATCACAAATTGCTATGTAGCATAACATTAAGCAAGACATGAAGCCTAGTAGGATAAAATACAGTTGCCACACTGTTCAGACATTATAATAAAGAATATTTATTGTTCTGGAAAGTACAAAAGCTGTGAAACATCTGAAAGAAAAAAACAATGTTCATTTGATCTGCGTACGGAGAAATGGAACAATGCATCTAAAAGTCAGCAGGCACCTTAAAGAAAGGTATCAGTATGGGATATGTCCACCTTGGAGTGTGACGCAACATTTCACACGTCGTTCCATACTTTGCACAACATTATCCAGCAGCTGTTGAGGCAAGTTATCCCATTCCTCTGTGAGTGCACGGATGAGGGTGTTCTTGTTTGTCGGAGGATAATTTCGACCAGCAACTTGCCTCCCCAAAGGATCCCACACATTTTCAATGGGGTTTAGATCTGGAGAACGTGCTGGCCATACGAGACATTGAATACCTTTGCTGTCTAGACAATCCTGAACAGCGAGTGTTCGATGACATGTTGCGTTGTCGTCCATAAAAACAAATTTATCACCGACAGCACCACGGAAAAGACGAACATGAGGAAGTAGAACTACATCAATGTATCGCTGGCCCGTCATAGTCCCATTCGCAACCACATGTAGGCGCATGCGGCCATTGATCATGATGCCGGCCCACACCATCATACTGCATTTCGGATATTGGTCCTTTTCCTGGATATTTTCTGGACGATAAGCAGTACCACTCTCGCGCCCGATTAGTTGGCGTCTACAATCCGATGACAGACTGAACCTACTCTCATCTGAGAATAGTACGCATGCCCAGTCCTGTTCAGTCCAATTGTGATGCTCACGACACCATTGCAAACGGGCAGTACGGTGCTGTCTGGTCAATGGGACACACACAACAGGTCTGCGTGCGTATAGTCCTCCTCCCCTCAAACGTCTGGCAACAGTTTTTCGGGAGATCTGCTTTCCTGAGGCAGCAAGAAACTGATTTGCCACCTGCTGAGCTGTAGTGCACCTGTTCCTTTTTGCTGATAGGACGATATATCTGTCTTCTGCATGCGTCGTACTTCTAACACGACCTCCCCCGTGCCGTCTACTACACATTCCAGTAGTTTTAAATGACTTCCACAGCCGTGAAACAACGCTGTGAGCGATGTCGAACTCTCTGGCAACTCCCTGGCCCTTCTTCGATCTTTCCAATAATTCGGCCACGCATAAAATCATCTATGTGATGTCGGGAAGACATGCCAAAAATTTTAAGTTCGTCTATTACATCTTTTCTGGAAAATTTTGACTTGAAACAACAACTGTCCACACGCGTCAAAACCTTTAAAGCTCTTATGAACGCTATCACGTGATGAACAAACGTGGAAAAAAAATTTGCATACTCGTACTTCTTCTTACCAATATCCCGCACTTATTCTAATTTTCCACATTTTGCTTCCTTTCATTTTGTGGTTGCTATGGATGATAGTGTTATCCATCCTTAGCAATTGTCCAGCAGTGTATAATATAGTATATAGTATTATTATCTGATTGGTATCTAAGTCTTAGCATTAAACATTGTATAGAACAAAATTTCAGAAAATTTAAAAAGAACAGGACTTAAATTTCAAAAGTGGATGTTTAATGATCTTATACGACCCTGTAGCCCCTACGAAGTCGATTTTCTAAAAATTCATTCTATAGGGATATAAACTAAACAAAAGGAACATGCTAATCACATTTCCGACATACACGCCTAATGATTCAAAAATATTATTAAAATGTTTCATATGTACGTCCTTTTAATCCCTCACGCAAACTACCAAGAAAGAATATTTCCGGAAAACTTGCTCTTAGGGGATCTCTAGTCAATAAAAGAAACATGCTTACCAAATATCACCTTTAAAGTTCTAATAATTAATAAAAGGGAAATTGTGTCCTGTGTATCAGTAACCCTCCTCTTTTGGTTTGCTATTATGATAAAAACCGTTCTTATTGGATTTCTAATCAACAACAACAAAAAAAAGATACAGGTTTACTAATTTTTAGGCCTTTAGTTATAACATTTCAAAGCTGAAATTAAGTTTTATCTGTAACACATTGTAAACTCCCACAACTTCCGTAATTCCGGATCTAATAGATCTCTACTAAAAAAAAAAAAAAGAACATGCATATTCAATTTGTAATCCAAATAATTCAAAACGGACTTAAAAAACCCTCTTTAACACCCTTGAAGATGAGAATATAATTTCGCGAAACCCGTTCTAAGAGGAGAGGATCTCTTTTCAACGAAAGAAGTATGCATGTCAAATTTCAAATATGGTGCTCTAACATTTCAAAAAAGGAACCTTTTTTTGCATGTTTCTTCCTCAACTCCACGTAATCCTCTTTAGAGACGATTTTTGCAAAACTTGTTCTTGGTTGATTTTAGCTCAGCAGAAGAAAGATGCTTTCTAAATTTTATGTCTCTCGTTCTAATATTTTCAGAGATGTCTTGATGAGCAAGTCTCATTTTTTCTCCTGTAAGTATATATATATATATATATATATATATATATATATATATATATATATATATATATTCATAGAATAAACAGAAATTCAAAATGTCAAATAACTTCAGCTGAGAAAAATAAAACTGATAAAACAATTTTAATGAAAAATGAAATGTTAATGATGTTAAATTAAATGAGCTGGAAAATTTTAAATAGGAAAACATTTAAATGAAATGCAATGTTCAAAATAATCAACGGATTTGTATGTATAATTTTTGCATTTTTTCAGTTCAATTAAAATCAATGAAGTAATTTTCTTATAAATTTATCAGTTCCTTTCCTTAAAAATTTATCAACTTTAAAGAAAAATAAGTTTCTTCCATTAATTAGTATTCATTATTTTTTTTTAAATCTGTTAAAATCGCTCCGAACAAAATCTAATATGTAAACAAGAATAAAAATGATTTTAAACGTTTCTCTTATTATCTCTTAAATAAGAGAACAATACTATTATTATGTGGAATCACTCGAAAAAAATGACAAGAACATCTGCGCGTATTACATGTTATTTTTTCTATGCAGAGTCGAGCAACTTATTTCTAATTCATCGTCTTTTATAAACCCCGTTAAATCAGCTAAAATGAGTTACTTTAGAGAAAAACGATTGAAGGAGATTTTTAAGCTTTTATGAAATCCAATTAAAATGGCAACAATAAATATTTAATAAAAATAGAATAGTATATTCTTGCCAAACGATAAAACAAAACTAAAATAAGTATGAACGGCGCATTTGTTTCAGAGTGACTTCATTTTATTTTATGAATTTTGTGCAGCTATAGTCTCCGTACCAAGTAAAAAAAAAAGTTTATCAAATTTTAGAAGTTATTTCCAACAACGGCCGAAAGGAATTCTTCAACAATTGTTATCAATTTTTGTATTTTAAAATGTGTATTTTCTATAACGTCTCGCCTGGAATAAAAGGTAAATTTTGTATTCTTAAGGGGACATGGTACGATTTACACAAAAATTTTTAATATAACTATTTTCATTATTTTCTTCGTTGACTCCTATGTGTGTGTATAATGTAAAATGGATTTTGAGCTCACAATTTCATAAAAAGCTAACGATTTAATTTTTAAGAGAAAAACTTTAAACTTTTGAAGTGATTTTAAAATGGCCCCATCCCCCCTCCCTCTCCTTCAAAAATTGACGTAGATATACCAAATTTGATTTACAAGTACGTTAAACCATATATAAAAAAGTTGGTATCTGTTTTGCGATAACATGATTGGTATTTGTACAATACTTGTTTATATGAATGCTTATAGGAAATTCCTTAAAAAATGTATAAATTCTAACTTCAATTATTTTTGCAAAATATAAGTATTGCTTTGATTGAAAAAGGCATATCAACATTTGCTCCATGTATTATTAGAAACATGTATTAATCACAATAGAAAAAAAGTCTTAGCATTTTAAATGGAGACAAACTAGTTATTTTATCTTTCTGAGAAAAGTAAGTTTAAAATTTTGATTAGTGCCATTGGAATGTGAATAAAAACAAACGTAACAGTTATCGAAACTCTGCGCTTTTTAAACTTTCAGCTCTCAAAGTTTATGAGTTTGTAGAAAAGTACATAAAAATAATTTAGATTAAAAACTAGATTTGAATTTTTTAGAGAATTTTGTCAATTGAAACTTACTGTGAAGCATACTTTTCAACATAATGTTTTTTTATGCACTTATTTAGACATAAAATCATGTTATATTTATACTTGTGTGTTATTATAAAACCATTGTTGTCTGACTGCGTGCATGGCATATGTGTTTTTTTTCTCAATCTTTCAGAAAAAAAATGGATATTTTTAAATAAATATTGTGAAGATATTAACATACTATCAAAACTGGAAATATAATTATGGAATCGATTCTTATGGATTACTGTTAATTATTAATAAATATCAAGGAAATAATCGAAACTGTTTTAAAAAAAGGAAAAACAATAATTTAAATTTTTAGAAATAAAAACTTTTTTTTCAAAAGTGTCAAATTATGAAAGATTATTAGATTCTAGGCGTAGGGGCTTAAGATTTTTGGAACGGAGTTATTTGAGTATATGAAAGATTATTTGAGAAGATTTTTTAATTTGGAAACATATATATATATATACTGAGATATAAAGAAGAAAACTCCAAACAAAATAATAAGTATTATTAATAAAAAGTAATTATTTGATTCCCGAAACAAATTATTTGCGGGAAAGTTATGAATTTTTATTCTACTTCATACTTACTTTTTTAACTTCTTGAATTACCCCGGAAAATTCTTGTGAACCTTCATAAAAATTGAAATTTTAAAAGCAGATAAAGATAGGGTTTATTTATTAAAACAAATATACTTTTTTTACTGAAATCTTCTATGCTTCCATATATTATTGGTCTAAAACTCAAAGATCAAAGTATGTATCTCGTGTTTACATAGAGACAAGCAAAAGTAAACGATAGTTTCCTTAGCAAAGAAACTAACGCAATAACACTAATTGACACCAGTGTCCGATGCGTGTCTTATTCTTTGCTCAAATACCTCTTTGTGTTAGTCCAGTAGATCAGAAATTGTTTCTTATATTTACCTGACCAAAAACGGTAAAAAGTCGAAAGAAAGACACACACACACAAATATATCTCTATATGTATTGTGTTGGCTCTAAGTTCTCGTGTCGCATTTTTTCGAAGTGGTTTTAGTGGTCATGGTCATGAACTCGTCTGTGAGATTACCGAGTCATGGGCTCGATTCCATTTGCTAATCTTGAGCAGCCGGGTAGAAGGGCTGATTCACATTAAACTTGTTGAGGCTGAAATTCATCATGGCGTTGAAGTTTGGAGAGTGGAATTCTAGCTCAAGTTTCGACTTCGTCACTAGCCCTTTTTTAAAAATTACGAAGTACATTGCTAAAAGTCTACGAGCAGCTTCAAAAGGTAACATAATTTAAAAATAAAATCGAAGCGAAATATTTTGGAAATCTAGTATGTGTGAAAAGCATTTATTATCTCTCTTAATTCATTTCCACAAAATTAATTTCAAAGAGTGATGATTAGGAAAATGCATTTTAAGAGTATAATGGCTTTTTGAATTCGTCTAATAATAGAGAGACAGTAGAATATTTCATTGTGATGTTAAAAGGAAAAATGGTTATAGAACTAACAAATAAAATGAAATATGTGGTTAATGGAATTATTTGAAATAAAAATACACCCTATGACGTATACTGCGAAGTATATGATTACGATAGCAGATTTTAATCTGAATAACCTATTAACCTAATATATATTTTCAACAAATAAATAAATAAAATAAAATTGATTATTATTTATCGAAATGAAGGGTAATTAAGAAGTAAATTAAAAAGAAGACAATGAGCTAAATAAATCAAAATGTAGCACAAATAAATACTATTTATTTTTAGCAATTTAAGTATTGCCGAAAGCCTTAATACTTTAAATACGACTACCTACGTATCATTTTTTTTTTAAATCCATACATTTTCAACTAAATGAGCACTTTTTTATTTGAAATGGGGCATAATACTAGGAATTCGAATACATTTCCACAAAATTAAAAAAAAATTTTGGATGTATTCGGAATTTTGAGTGAAATTTTAGTGAAAAATTGCAGTTACTGTAAACCGTGTATTGAACATTCTAATTAATATATTAAAAAATATTTATACAGTACATAAATAACATTATTAACTCGGCTTAGAGCTATAAGATTTGTAATAACTTTGAAAGTTTTTGAAATATATCATTTTTTATGCAAGAACTCACACAATTGTTTACAAAAAACTAATATTATTTTCTCACAAAAACTGTCTTTGAAATACGTTAATATATATACACAGAAATAATATTGTCTATACAGGAGAAAAATTAATATGGTATAATTCTTTGTATTTATTATATATGTTACCGGCAAAGTATGAAATCTGGCATTCTATATGATGTCTAGGCATCGTATAGAATGTCTAAAACTTACTGGCAATTTATGAAATTAATCTTATTTCGCACATTGCCGACGCATTCTATATAGAATGCCTAATGAGGAACCAGCAAAGTATGAAATACATCTCCGATTTGTTTCGAATATTGAGTGGCAAGACACGAGACTTCAGACTTAAAATATTTCCTGTAAATTTTAATTCAATACCTTAAAAAGAAGTCTTGCAGTGAAGCAAAAAATTGAAAAGCATAGTTTCTTAGAAAATGCATTTGAAGATTTTAATACAAAATAAAAAAAAATCTACTAATTGTACATTTTTTAAACTCACCATACTTAAAGTTCAAGATCTCTTTAGCTTTATGTTTAACTGGTTAGGACTTTTTTAAACTTTTGTGGTTCTCTGGAGAGTTTTACAGACTATAACAATTGTCATTTTTAGTGAAATTTTGATGAAAAATTGCAGTAACAAAACATTCTAATAAATGTATTCAAATAATATTTATACAGTACGTTAATAACATCTTAAAATGTGCTAGGAATTAAAAAAATTGTAATAGTTTTGAATTTTTTTAAATATGCCAAATTTTATACAAAAACACGATTTTTTAAAAAATTAATGGGTTTTTTTTTCATAAAAAGCAATCGAGTCATAAAGATAGATTACATAAACATACACAGAGATTAAATTTTGATTCATAACACAAATCAAACTAAATAAAACATGTTCTGAAAATTTCAATTCAATATCTTAAAAATATTTTGTTTAGGAATCTTCTTCCGGCTTCGTAAACTCCATTTCCTGTTTACTAATAATGCTATAACTTTGCTTCTAAATATCGTAGAAAAAAATATAGAGTGTTTTTGGAATTTTAAATATATGGGCTATAAATTAAAAGCATAAAAGCAATTTCGAAATTTTTCACCGAAGCGGTGAATTTCGGGTGGTCACATATCTTAATTGTTGCAATTTTTTTTTTCATTTTATTTCATAAAAATATTAACTTTTTCTTATGCTTATAAATTTATATGGCTGTTTGATATCCTTTACGTTTTATACTTCAAACTAATAATTATTACTCTCTTGAGCTCCAAAAATGAAATGAGTGTGTTGAACTCCAAAGCAACACGAAGGATATGGACTAAATTCATGTGACGTCACAGCGACTTGATAATGTGAACCATTTGTTTCTAGCTAATTAGTTAAAAACTTCATGTGACATCATAGTTACAAAATAAGAGCAATCATGTGTTTCCCGCTAATCAATTGATGCTCTTCGTTGTTGCCAACGTTTCCTTTTTGCAGAAACTTTATCTTGAAAAGAAAATATTTGCCAACAATAATAAAACAAATAATATACAAAATACATTTTATTTCAAAGTACATGCATAAAATAAGATTGTTTTTTAAATTTTTAAATCTTTGAAGAAGTATTTTTTTATACACACACTACTTGAACATATTTACCGAATTATAAAATATGGCTACACAATATCCTACAAATTTCAAAAATAAAAAAAACAATTTTTTTTTCATTTTTTTTTTTTGTGTCTCAGATGATGGGGAAGCTCACCATCAAATTTCAGATCTGATAACAAATTAGTTTTTTAAGGTATTTGAAGTTTCCTAAACATATAAGTTTGTTTTTGGTTTCATTTTAGAGCATTTTTTCCACTTTTAAATCGAATTAATTAGAAAGGTTTTTCAGCATAATGAACGTATTTAGTGTGAAATGATTTTTAATTTCAATTTTAAAAATTGATCATTTTATGAGTTTAAAAAAACTGAAAAAATTCTTAAGGTTTAAAAATTGTAAAACAATGGCTGGTCAAATTAATTTTTCAATTTCTACTATTAACTCACATTCTCTATATATTTATTTATTTATTTGTTTATTTAATTATCTTGTAGGAATTTTCAATCATTAAAAAAATACATTTTAAAGCGCTCAATTGAGCTGAAATTTAATATACATGACTATTTTCGATGACAATAGAGTGATTTAATTATAATTAATAAAATTAATTGATTAATACTAATGATTTAAAGAATTACAAATACAGCGACATTGACATCATTTTTGGCGACATGTGTCAAAACTTGAAAAGGTTTTTTTCCCCACACGTTTTAAAGCATTCAGTTGAAGTGAAATTTTAAATACACGATTGCTTGGTATGACAATACGATACCTTAATGATAATTATTAAAAATTAATTTCCACTTAATATTGTGATTCTGTCATATGTATATACATATTTATATTAATGGTAACTATTTAATAAAAAGTAGCTAAAATAAAAATTTTCTTTGTTGATCTAAGTAGGAATTAACTTAAAAATGTTTTTTTATATCGCTTGTTTTACTTTCAGAATTAGCTTAATAATATATAATCTGAATTTTAAACATATACTATTTTTACTGTTACTGTCTCCAAAATTTTTTTAAAAAAAAGGTTACTGTGTAGTCAGTATGTCTATTTTGAAATCAAGGGAGAACACACACACGTGTTTGGGTTTTGGAGACGGACCTGGTAGTTTTGAAACTCGATCAAGTGTAGAGTACAACATCTGGGCTTAGACCTCCCTTCTCGCTAACCAACGGGAGTTACGTAGATTAACGTGCATCGGTCTACTATCGTGTATTTATTCACGCCAGCCATGAGCTAGTGACCATGACCACTAAGCAATCCTGGCCACCTTGCAAGACGGAACCTAATTCCTAAAAGTAAATAAATAATGTTTTTAAAAAAATGCTATTATAAGTAAAAAGAAAATTAAACACATCGCATACATTAAGAAGAGCAATTAAAATAATAAAATAACTGATTTTTAACTGAATATTTTGCTTTTGCACATACTCCCCTTACAACGAGAGTGTAAGACTCAAAGGCTAACTTGGGTGAACAAACAAAGTTTGCGTAGGCCACACAAAAAATCAATATTCATAAAAATGCAGCTTTATTTCAAATTATATTAAACATACAGGGTGGTCTCCAGAATTCATGGTACAAATTTTAAGGGTAGATACAGGACATTGTAACAATCACTTATTGTATTGGTTAGAATGCCGGTAGAAGGCATTAGATGCTTACCCGCCTTTCAACGTGATGCATCTCAGTAGGGGCAAAAGACATTTGCAATTGTGCTGAAGTCTACGATGGAAGAACTTCCATATGCCGAAAACGAAGATATGCATTTCATGCACGACCATACAAATGGTAACGGCAGTCTGCACTACGAATGTATTACACGTACTTTCCTGATTTACATGCTCTATTTGTAACCGCATGAGATTTCAGCACTGAAGCGCACATTTACCTGAATGTCACGTTTTGTGAGTGGTGGAATGGGCGTGGTGCACCAGTCCCTTGGGCCCCCGAACTCCCGATTTATAGAATCTCAATTTTATTTTCATGGTCATCTGACGATTTTGTTTATGCAACACCATTTGACTCTGATGAGGTTCTCATTGTTCGAGTAGCCGAGCTGCTGCACGTGTGCGTGAAATTGTTAGAATTTGAACGTGTACGCCAATCACTCACCTGACGCTGTCAATCACTAACATTTGAATAGTTATTGTAAACATTAAACTTGTCTACGAAGTTTCCAATAAACACTTTGTAATCTTTTCGTCTATTTTTTTGTGTTTGTACCTCACCGTTTCACTTATGCTCATGCATTCCTATACAACAGTGCTTCTCAAAGTTCCAATACTCGCGACCCAATATTCAATCATTATTTCCATCGCACCCCCATACAATAACAATGTACTGAATCCAATAATACTATACTCTGACGCTAAAACAACGATACGACTTTAACCTCTTAATATAAACGTCTCCATGTGTATAAACGTCTCGCTAAGCTAAAGCTTTTATTTTTCCAGACGTATATATACGTCTTTCCGAAGTATGATTTTTTCTGGGCATTGCTATCCGTAAAATTAATCCAAGACTTTGGAATGCAATAAAAGGACCTTGACAATGTTTGCGAAGGTTTTACTTATTCCAGATTATTTTTGCTCCTTTATTCCTCCCCCTCCCCCAGTACATCACATATGCGTGCGTACGAGGAAATCGGTTGGCATTGGTATGCAAATCGCGAAACTTATGATCGGCAGTCAAGGTTTAATTATAAACCGTACATAAATTATCAAGATAAGTGTTAAGTTTTGTTATAAATTATATATATATGGCAAACCCATGGGGTCACTGGTATTTAATAAACTTGTTCTTGGCTTAGAATTGTTAAATTAATTATAAAATACATTGAATAGCACTGATATATTTATAAGTGTAATACATCAGTGTAAATGTGTATTTTATTTTTTATTGTGTCAGAATGTGTTTGTTTACCTTCAATAAATTGATAATTTTTTTTAAATAATCTTTTGTTCTCGACTTTTCAATAGGCTCGCCCCCTTTTAGAGTTGTCACGCTCCCCAATGGGGCGCGCCCCACAGTTTGAGAAACACTGCTATACAATAAAGCAGCATTTCTAAAGCTGAGGTGCTGCCTTCTTAGGGGCGAGATAACTCTACGAGTTGGGGTGAGAGCATATTAAAATGTCGAAAGCAAAATATTATTTAACAAAAATTAGTACTTTACTTTAAGTAACAAATAGAACATATTCTGACATAATAAGAAATAAAATACTCATTTGCACTGATACAATACACTTATAAATGTATCAGTCTATACAATGTATTTTGAAATTAATTTAACAATACTAAATTAAGAACAAGTTTGATAATTACAAGTGGCCTTATGGGTTTGAATGGAAACTTATCTTGATAATTTGCCCTTGATTGCCGAATAAAAGGAAATGTGATTATCTCCCCAATGTCACCGTTTCCCACGTAGATTCTCATATGTGATGTTTTTTTTGGGGGAGGGGTAAGTAAGCAAACCTTCTGAAATAAGTAAATCCTTTGGAAACACTGTAAAAGTCCTTTTATTGCATTCCAAAGCCTTCGAAATACTTTAATGGACAGTAGTGCACAGAAAAGATCGTACTTCGGAAAGACGCATATGTACGTCCAGAAGATGAATGCTTTGACTGAGTGAGAAGTTTATGTACACTTAAGAGGCTAAAGTGATGTTGTAGTTTCAGTGTCAAACTATAGTATTATTGAATTCAATACATTGTTATTGAATGGAAAAGTGGGCATAATGAGACTTATGATGGAATATTGGGTCGCCAATATTGAAAGTTTGAGAAGTACTGCAATAAATGATTGTTGATATGTCCTGTATCTACCCTTACATTCTGTACCATTGTTAGGTCTTACGCGTCTTTTCTTCAACAAGTCCTTTGGGTTCTTTGGGTCAGAATTAATGGCAACTCTTTTCCAACCAAATCCAAGAAACGAGAACTGAAGAGATCCAAACAATATAGGATAAATATAGGATCTTAGAGTAAGCGTAAGGGCAATGTAAAGGAATGTTAGACAATTGACGTGCGTTGTGGCATTTGATGATTATTGAAGTTCGTGGTTCAAGATTTAAGTTCTACGTGTCGTGGATAATCATATTGGTGTTTGACTAGAAGTTAAACGTCAAGCTACATACCATTGTAGATAAAGACAATTTTATTACAGAATAATATAAGTTAGGATTGATTACTTATTATTATATTTGAAGATTAGGCGGTTCGAGTATTGAGATTGGTCTGAATTATATTGTGTGTTGCGTATTGCGTGATCGTAGATTCTCTCATATTAATTGTTGTAATTAGATTTGTTCAAACTTTAAGTTGACTATCTTAATAAAGTCATATTAAGATAATGTTTGATCCGAGTTCTTTCGTTAACCCTACACCTCCAGCTCACGCTAATGCTTCGAGGGATGTACTTCCAAGGGGAGGTACATCACACCATAAAGTCTGTACCATGAAATTGGGATCCCCGTGTGTATAAAATAAAAAGAAAATTTAATGTTTACCACCGGACACTTAACCTCTCCTCTGCTACTATCTTTCCTTTTGAGCGAGGGATTTTTTTCGCAAATATTATTTGTGAAACTGACCCAAGACTAACTAGGTTGGGACGTAAAAATGTTCTTTGAGGGCCACCGTGATTCTGACACCCCTGCTGTTTCTTATCACGTTAAGCCACCCCTAGGAAATAACGAAATTATTGTAAACAAGTAAAAGTGTTTTATTTAGATTACAGTATAAAAATAAATAAATAAATCGAATAGAAACAGTAATTTAAATCCTCCACGGAACATTTCAAGTGTATCAAATCCACATAGCAACATCTTGCTCATTTATAAAGCGGAAAAACAAGGAATTTAATTTTCTGCAGACACGTATATGGATGTTTTCAATTTACAGGAATCATTCGCGGGTTCTATTTTGATAGCCACGAACCTCACAGATTTAAAATTTCATTTTTTTCCTTTATAGAAATGAGACTGAAAGGGAAAAAGAAAAAAGATCGTTTATTTATGGTGAAAAAATTTGTGCTTTTCAAGTTACGTGATGCGGAATTGGCAGACAGCTTGGCGATAAAAATCATCATATTTCAAACTTTTCTATTTTTTTTATTTATTTGGAGATATATAAAGAGTGGGAATGTTAGACACGCATTTTTCTTTAGTAGTTTATTTTATGGCTTGGCTCGTGGAAGTTGAAAAATCCCACTAATCAAATTTGTGTATTTTATTTGAAGTTTTGCGGGGTTTTTTCCAAACAAAACACTTTTTATACATTAAGAGTGTAATAAATTACATTATTTGATAATATATAATACATCTACATGAAATGAATACGAGAAAGAGATTTATTAATACATTCGCAGAATTATTTTTTTTACAAAATAAAGCAGTGGCCACACATAAAGCAAGTTTCTGATTTTCTCGTATGTGTTGCAAAATCTATATATATTTGAGGTGTCAGCAGCAGTGAATATACTTTATTAAATTCAAACTTTCATGAGTTAAAATATTTAGCTAAAAATTACTGCAGTGAAAGTCGTTTAACACGAAACTGAAGGGAATGAAATATTTTTCGCGTTAAAGGATATAAAAAAAAAACATGTTCAACAAAATTAAGTTTTTTAAACACATTTTTATAGATATGTACGTATTTAATAAAAATGAACGGAACAAAAACATTTACAAAAACTTAATGAAATTTACTAAAAAAAGTATCAAGTGCTTTGAAAAACAAAACATTTATTGAGTTTTTGGAAGATAATCTGTTATTATTTTTTACCTTGTCTATTTTAGTATCAAATTTTGTCCACAAATTGTTCAATGTCATCCATTTTGTTATTCATTTCACCAATGGAATGTACGTTCTAAATAACTGCACATTCTGTTTTTCATTATGTTTCTCCTATTGGATGTCTTTGTGGGGCGTTTGTAGGGCATGAGGGTAAAAGTAGCTTAAATAAACAAAACTGGTTCGTGCCCCAGTCTATTCTGAGGGTATTTTAAAGCCATGAGGGTAAAAGTAGCTTAAATAAACAAAACTGCTTCGTGCCCCAGTCTATTCTGAGGGTATTTTAAAGCCATGTTAGTCTTCTTTCTGCGAAACGTGTAAAAAACACTTCTATTTCATTTTACACTCATTTTATATCTCACCTGCGTGGCTGATGTTTTCCGTATTTTGTTCATTCCCAGAGAGGTACTCTTTTCGGGTTAAATGGGATAAGAATACTTGAAAATGCATAGCAATTGTCGGGACCGTTGTATTATTTATTTTTATTCGATATTTCGCCTTAAGCGTTTTCGCGTTAAATGGATTTCACTGCATTTGGTTTCTGGGATTATATTTATAATTCCGTTTTAAGAATGCATCGTTGGTCTCAAGTAAGAGTTCTCCTGTGATTTGTATGTTACCACTCTAGTGCAGAAATCAAATAATCTGCACATTAACTAGTGTGATCCGTTCATGTGCGGAAACGTTTGTTTCATTTCTCTTATCCTCTTTATTTAGAAAACCTATACATTGTCTATTTGACACTCAATAATTTACAGATTGCCTACTAGGTACCCATTAAAGTGAAAATATGATCTTCCGTGGACCAACAGTAACGTTTCTGTATGCTTGAATTAATCGTTGTTTATTTTTTGACATCTTAAGAATAATATTGATATAGCTAAGCAAACAACAAATTATTTGATGGAATCAATCATCAAACCATTAAAAAACTATAATACGAAGATTCAAATGATTTAACATAGTATTACGATAAAGAGAGAGAGAGAGAGAGAGAAAACATATGATAAAATTATGCTTACTTATTAGTGTAATCTAAAGATGGGGAGGGCCACTTTAAATTACATTGCTATTGGATTTTTCGACAAGCGCACCTATTTGTGGCATTTAGATCTGTAATAACAATTTTTGAAACTCGGCCCTGTACCATGAGAAACAAACTTTTGAACTTTAACGATACTTCTGACGACTTGTCAGAGAATTGCCTGGGTGAATTGTCAGTGATTCTCTCTCTGTTTCTTCATATTTCTTAATAATTCCTTTAAAATCATTAAGTGCTAAAACTCCTTCACGTAGCTTCTCTATTATGTTCTTTAAACTCTCGAGGAAATGTGGATGGTTAAGATAATAGACAGCTTTACCAATAATTCGCGTTCGAGTAATGTGGATTGCATATTCACTTGAGTTAACTCATTTTATCTGAGCTCTTCTATATTTCGAATCTGACTGCATATTTTTATAGCTCAAACTACTGGCTCTGGAATCGCATATTACAGCATAAATTTAGATTTTGCTTTCAAACCCATGTTATGCACCTATTCTCTCTTTGGCAAGCTACAAGCAGCAACATGAAAACTTCTATCATTTATTTTTGGAAATAATTTTCTCATCAAGAAATTTTATTTCCCAGGTCATTATTAGTCTCCATACCAAGAAGGATATTATTTCGATTGTTAGATCGAACTACAGGTGGCTCTGAATAGTGTTCGTTTAAAAAAATTATCCTGTATTATTGTGTACATATTACTGAAATTATAGCAAACCAATTAAATATTTTTAATTTTGAAATAAATTGCCAGGTTTATATCCTATTTTTCAATGCTAATTAATACAGTTTAAACTGAGAACATTCTCTACCCAAAGTTATTGCAATCGCTGTGAAAATATCCGTTGATATAAATACGAAAGTACTTTTATATTTAAAATACAGTGGTACAGGGAGTGTCATTAATAATAGAAGCCTCTATTTTCGCATGAGCTAATGAGTACATGAGAAGTGAGATTCAGTAAAAAAGAAAATCCCCGATATTGGTGTTTAAGACGCTTTTGAAGCATACTAAACAGCATAAAACAAGGGTATGGAAGCAATATCCAAATTTATATGTTTTCATATGTGACTACAATGCGGAATTTTAGGCTATAAAACTATGTAGATAGCCTCGAAGAGTAGTTTTCTCAGCTAAAAAGGATTCAGCTTAAATCCGTACTTCTCCAACTTTCAATATTCGCGACCTAATATTCAATCATCATTCCTATTACGTCCCCTTTATACAACAACAATGTATTGAATTCAATAATACTATATTTTGATATTAAAATTACAATGCAAATTTAACCTCTTAAGTGCCACCGAAGTATTTAAACGTCTCGCTCAGCCAGTGCGTTAATTGCACCGGACGTATATATACGTCTTTTCGAAGTGCGATCTTTTCTGTGCCCTGTTATCCATAAAACTATTCCGAAAGCTTTAGAATGCAGTAAAAGGACATTAACGGTGTTTGCGTAGAATTTACTCATTTCAGAGGATCTTTTTTATTGCTTTTCTCGCCGTAACTTTTAATCGACAGTTAAGGTATTTATTATAAACCGTACGAATTATTAAGGTAAGTGTTAATTTTTGTATATAATGTTATATATGACAAGTCTATAGGTATCTGGTGATTATTAAACTTGTTCTTAGCTTAGTATTGGTAATTTAATTATAAAATACATTGTGAAGCACTGATATATTTATGTGTGTAATACTCAGTGTAAATGTGTATTTCATTTTTTTTTATGTCAGAAAGTATTTTGTTTGTTAACCTTCAGTAAATTAATATATATATTTTTAAATAATCTTTTGTTTTTGAATTTTCAATATACTAGCACTCCCCTATTAGAGTTTTAACGCCCCCCCAAGGGGGCGTGCCCCACAGCTTGAGAAACGCTGGCTTAAGTGAATATGCGACTCATATTACTAGAACGGGCATTATTGGTAAAATTGTATTATTTTACTCATCCACAGCTCCTAGTAAGCTTTAAACCCGACACGGAAGCTACTTAAAGGGGTTTAATAGCTAAATTATTTGAAATGCATGATTAAGAGGCTCGAAAAAAAATAGTCACTGGCAATTTGCCCAGGCAGAGGAAGTAAACCTGTGTCAGAAGAAATGATCAGATATATTGCAAATGTAAATGTCGACAGATCGAAAAGAGTCATTGCTTATGCACATATCGCAGACAGTGGGAAATATAGTCCTTGTAACTAGTTGTGGCTGTAGGAAACGTTTTGTATAGAATGCATAGTATGGTTCTTGGAATGTGGTAGAAATCCTTACCAAGAAAGTGAATGTCGGGATCGTTGTTGTTTTGCTTGTGATTTTTATTCTTTTTGTACTTGTAACACGTTTTACATTGTACAGAGCCATTGGCAATTTTTGCAAATATTTTTCTTTTCAAGGAATTTTAGTTCTCACGCCATTATTCTCTTCCATATCAAGTTTGCTGCTTGCGGCTGTTAGATCGAGTTCCAAGTGGTTTGAAATGGTATCAGTTTTTTAAAAAAATCACCCTGTATATTTACAAGTCGTGTTCGGAAACTAAGTACAGTTTCGTTCTACTGCAACTGCAGTGGTAGTATTGCAGTTCAACTCTTGTTCATATGTGTCTCTGATTGATTGCCACTATTGTCTGTTATTTTTACACTTGTCAACGAACATTCAAAATGTTTAAAATGATTGCCGATCTAGCCAACAAAGATCTATAATTCATTTTTTTAAAGCATGTTGTTATGTCAGTTGAAATTCATCATTAACAAGTAGAAATTTATGGTGAAAATGTAAGGATGGATGGAATGGTGAAAAAGTGGCTTCGACAATTGAATGATGGGCGCATCAGTGCTTATGACGAATCACGGAGTGGGCAACCTTCTGTTGTCACTTATGGTTTAGTTGAAAAATTGAATCAGAAAATTTGTGAAAACAGTCGTTTCACTATAAGATTGCTATGTGATGAGTTTCCTCAAACACAAACAGCTGTTCAGTATTGGCTTTCTTTACTGGCGGTATCTTTTTATTTGATGAAGGTGGAGACTAGTTGGTTTCCCTATATGACAAATGTCTGTACAGTTGTGATAACTATAAAGGAAAATAGTTTCTGCCGTGCTCTTTCATGTAAAAATTGATATTTTTTTTAAAAAAATAATATGTGTGTGTGTTTTTTTTTAAAAAAAACGTTACTTTGTCTCCTGACATGCCTTGTAAAAATTTATTTTCCATACATTTCTTCAAAAAATATTTCTATAATTTTAGATTTTTTTCTGTGTATAGTACATTCTTATATTTTTAAAATGTCATTACCATCAGTGGCGTAGCTAGTGTTTAGTTCCCTGTATCAAAGATACTTGGAGCCCTTGTTAGCGGTTCCTTAACATTTTACGATTTTTTGTTTACGCATATTGGGACCTCCAGAGCTTGGGGGCTCCGTATCGTTGATACGGCAGTAGTTACGCCTCTGACTACTATTACTATTTTTTATTTAATTCAAATTAAGACAGTTATCATTCTTGTCTATTGCACTTTTTATGCTGTTTGTATATTTCCCCATTTTACTAAACACTATTTCTGCCATTTTTCTATAAATATTGTACTCAGAAAAAGGAAATATCTTAAATTTTCATTAGACTAAGTTTCATATCACTGTCACACTAGATATATCAGGAAGTAAATAGGTTATGCACATTTTCCCACATTAAAGTAAATCTGACAGTTATAATTTAATGGAAAATTAATAACCGGGTAATTA
>BMAU01018029.1:315000-351376 GCA_019973935.1 Trichonephila clavipes | reverse complement strand
ACGACTGTCCACTGAAGCATAACGTCACAGTCCTCAGCATTATAGAGACATAGTTGTTCTGTGCAGTAAATATCTCGTGAAATAAATAACCGGTGGGTCTGAATCCCGCGGGGGCTCCTCCAGTGGTGCAAAGGCCAGGTGAAACATTGAGTCACAGTCTCAACTTTTTGTAGGATACTATCTCGAGGAGCAATCAAGACCCAATGCACAGGTAGTCACGATGGTATAATGTCCTGAAAAAGAAAAAAAATCACGAACACTCTCGTAGGAGAGCCAGCATCAGTAGAGTATGTAAAATAGGGAGAACAAATTTTCCCACACTTCCACAGGGCTTTAGGATACCCGAGGTCCCCATCTCGTCCTCCAATCACTCAACATAAAAAAAAATTCAAGAAGCATTGTCTAAAAAAAAATTTTTTTCAAACAAAGAAACTTGCGCGCACAAAAAAAAACAACCAACAAGAAAATTGAATGTTAATCCTAATTCCTTAAACGTTGCGAAAGAAGAGAGAAAAAGAAAAAAATATTCAACTACTAACAACTACCGTTAAATTCATGTTCTGAACAAACAATTATCGAATGAGATATGGGTCACTAAACAATTCACACAAGGACAACATGTATAAAATAACTAATAGAAATAATTGAATAATCACAAAGAATCATGAGCCACTAAATATTAATAATAATAAAAAGACGAGTAACACATAATAAATTCAAAAATTGCATATCTAACAGCTTCGCTAATCAGAATAACCATACATATGATCGTTGAACTAAATACTTTGTGATAAGAAATAAATACAAGTGAAAACATATGTAATCAATACAAACGTGGCACCCAGAACGGACACCTCATAATCGTTTAACACAGTGTTTCTCAAACTGTGGGGCGCGCCTCCCTGGGGGGCGCGATAACCTTACGAGGGGGGCGCGAGCATATCGAAAATAGAAGATTTAAAAATAATTAATTTACTGGAATGAATTAAAACAAAATACTTTCAGACATAATAAAAAATGCACTTTTACTCAGATATAATTTATAGGCACGCGATATTAAGTCACAAAAAATAAAAACTTCTTCAATACCTAATTAGCGATCTTTGATACTATAACCAAATAAAAAAACTTTTACTTGATTTGCTGTAATCCCATGATGATAGATTTTTTTTACTACGCTTTCTTTTTAAGCCTAACATATAACTCTTTCAGAGAAAAAACAGATCACAGACCCAGAATCGAAAAAATTTAGGAACATAAAAAATTCATCACTGTCATTATTTTTGAAATACTGCACATTATAGCTGTAATCTGTATGACCTTCTAAGTTATTGGTACAGTTAGTTATGACCCCTCTCTTACGTATTTGTTTCTCATTTAGGGAAGTTGTAAGTAATGTATTTCGCTGTTGCGCTTTTTTCCATGCAAAAAAACGTTTTGCACAATTTTTTTAGCAGTAACATACATATTATCATAATGAATACAATTTTTACCCGGAAGTGGTCGCGCGGGATACACAGATTACGAAATCGTTAATTCTGGCAAAATTGTTTATTTGTTACCAAAAAGAAAATTGAAAAGTTCTTGAAAAAAAGGTAAGTAAACTTTCTCTTGTCGAAATCCTGACACGACTAATGTGATGTGCATGTCCCAGACCACCAAAAAAAAATTACTAATTTAACCCTCAACCTACTCAAAGCATAAGAAATTGCAATGGTTCTCTAAGAGCATCGATAACAATCTTTCGTAAAAATAATTAATTTAAAGTGAGAAATTAGAAATTGAAACGATGGGTGTGCATAGGTGAAAAAATATATATATAACCTCCGAGAATGCTTAATAGCCTAAGAAATTTTAAAAATTCACTACAAGCATTGGTTACAATTGAAAGTTTAAAAAAATAAATGTAAATAAATTCAGATTTGCAAATTAAAATCTATATATTGAAACGAATAGTGTAAACGGTATAAAAATTTTATAACCTCTAAGAATGCTTAATAGCCTAAGAAATTTAAAAAAATTCACAACAAGCATTGGTTACAATTGAATTGAAGAGAAAAAAATTATTGTAATCAAATTTAGAATCGCAAACGATGAGAGTGCATGTGATCAGGATGCACCCCCAATGTTTACGAAGGTGGGAAGAAAAAAACATCCTATTTCCTGCGATAGGACGATCAACGGCAACCGCCAACACAAGAAACAGAAAGCAGAATCAAGGCAAAAAAAAAAAAAAAACAATGCAAATCCGATTGTAAAAAAAAAAATTAACTATATCGATTAATAATTTTTAAAAAAATTTGAGAGGAAAAAAAAAAGCAATTTCTTCTACATTCAATACATTCGAATTTCCATATTGAGAAATGAATTCCAGAAATCACAAATGCAGTTGAAAATTTCAGAAAAAAATTATAAACATAAAATTGATAATGCAACCCATGACGTATGAGGTGACACATACAGAGTAAAGTAATTTTAACTAAAACAAAAAAAGCGAAAAAAAATTATTACAAGTGCTACACATAATTAAACATAATTCCCCCAAAAATATCACTTAACTAATCAACATAACTTTTTAAAATTCTATGTAATACAATGTATTAATGCGATGCCCAAGTTTGTTCATTTAATTTATCTGTCCTACACCCAGATTTTTAATTTAACATCGCATCATGACTTAAGTTAAAATTAGTAAAGTTTCTATTGACAAATTAACATTACACTAAATTAACAGTCCGATCGTATAGTGGTAACAATTATATTTATTGATTAACATATTGGTAAAAAAACGTTAAATTTTACAAGGGTGATACTTATCTGAGAGGAAAGAAGTGACTGAGGGGTGACCTCGGGTAGCGAGTTCGCTTCCCGACTGGAGGTTTTTTCTGGCAGACGTAAGAGGGAAAAAAGCCCCGAGAATTCTTGCGGACCAGCTTTTAAAGCCGACCGCACCACTTGGAAAAGAATCCGCTACGGATTCATTACTATCAAATCTACCCCCTGATTGGATTCCACTGTCCGCGTAAGAACACAACCTTGCCGGCCATCAGGTCCGTTGAACCCGACGCACCCACATTCCTGTGTAATCTCTATTTCCTGTAAACAGGGCAAATGCAAAAATTACAACTGTATCTCAGGGGCCGACGGCCTCCCATCACTCCTCCCCTCTTTCAGATTAACAAACTAGAAATAAAGAAACACACAAAAAAAATCATTAATGAAAATGTAATAAATGCAATAGCGACAATAGTTCAAACAGTCCCGTCGTCCGTCATCAAACTCCTGGTCAAGAACGACTGTCCACTTCTTGAAGAATGATAACTGAAACATCCAATCTTAATGAAGACTTCTGAGGCTGGGTGAAGCATAACGTAACATGTAATTATGTAATTGCAATCATGACAACAGTTCAACAGTCCCGTCGTCCGTCATCAAACTCCTGGGCAAGAACGACTGTCCACTGAAGCATAACGTCACAGTCCTCAGCATTATAGAGACGTAGTTGTTCTGTGCAGTAAATCTCTCGTGAAATGAAGAACCGGTGGGTCTGAATCCCGCGGGGGCTCCTCCAGTGGTGCAAAGGCCAGGTGAAACATTGAGTCACAGTCTCAACATTTTGTAGGATACTCTCTCGTGGAGCAATCAACACCCAATGCACAGGAAGTCACGATGGCATAATGTCCTGAAACAGAAAAAAAAACACAAACACTCTCGTAGGAGAGCCAGCATCAGTAGAGTATGTAAAATAGGGGGAACAAACTTTCCCACACTTCCACAGGGCTTTAGGATACCCGAGGTCCCCATCTCGTCCTCCAATCACTTAACATAAAAAAAAAATTCAAGAAGCATTGTCTAAAAAAATTTTTTTTTAAACAAAGAAATTTGCGCGCACAAAAAAAACAACCAACAAGAAAATTGCATGTTAATCCTAATTCCTTAAACGTTGCGAAAGAAGAGAGAAAAAGAAAAAAAATTCAACTACTAACAACTACCGTTAAATTCATGTTACGAACAAATAATTATCGAATGAGATATGGGTTACTAAACAATTCACAAGGACAACATATATAAAATAACAAATAGAAATAATTGAATAATCACAAAGAATCATGTCACTAAAAAATAATAATAAAAAAAAGACGAGTAACACATAATAAATTCAAAAATTGCATATCTAACAGCTTCGCTACTCAGAATAACCATACATACGAGCGTTGAACTAAATACTTTGTGATAAGAAATAAGTACAAGTGAAAACATATGTAATCAATACAAACGTGGCACCCAGAACAGACACCTCATAATCGTTTACATTATTTAACATCAATTATAAATGCTAATTCTGTGAGGCTTAAAATTACAATTCGCTTAAAACTAATTATAATTTAAGCAACCATTTTAAAAAGATCATTTTACATTTTTGTAAACATTGTCGAGCACTTGGCATTGCTCTCCTTATAATTCAGCTATTATATCAATAATGTTTTATTTTCTTACAAATGAACTCGGGCAAAGAGCGGGGCACTTCAGCCGGTATACTTTTAAAGTATCAGTGCTGCACAGAGTATTTTATAACTAATTAATTAATAATAAATTAAGAACAAGTTTACTAAGTATTAACGACTTCCACGGACTTGTCTTGCAAAGCAAAGTTTTTATAAGGAATGCATATGATTAGAAATTGACCCACTAAATTCTTTTTCTATATTTAGCACATATCTATATTTTGTCTTCTAAGCAGCCACCGCATTTTGCAATATGTTCAATTTAAAAATTATTGAAAGGAAAATTAACATAATTATCCTATTATTTCATTTATTTATTTTTGCTTAAAAGTAGTATACAAAATTTAAAAATTACGTTATTAGTTTGTATGGTTTATAATTAAAATCGCCTATTATAGCTTTAGCATCAAAGTGCTTTAGTATTGAATTCAGTACATTATTAATGTATAAATAAAAAAAAAAGCGATAAAAATTGTGATCGAAAAATGGGGGCGCCAGTATTGAAAATTTGAGAAGCACTGGTTTAACATCGAAATCCTGACACGACTAATGTGATGTGCATGTCCCAGACCAGCAAAAAAAAATTACTAATTTAACCCTCAACATACTCAAAGCATAAGAAATTGCAATGGTTCACTAAGAGCATCGATAACAATCTTTCGTAAAAATAATTAATTTAAAGTGAAAAATTAGAAATTGAAACGATGGGTGTGAATAGGTGAAAAAAATATATATAACCTCCGAGAATGCTTAATAGCCTAAGAAATTTTAAAAATTCACTACAAGCATTGGTTACAATTGAAAGTTTAAAAAAAATAAATGTAAATAAATTCAGATTTGCAAATTAAAATCTATATATTGAAACGAATAGTGTAAACGGTATAAAAATTTTATAACCTCTAAGAATGCTTAATAGCCTAAGAAATTTAAAATAAATCACAACAAGCATTGGTTACAATTGAATTGAAGAGAATAAAAATTATTGTAATCAAATTTAGAATCGCAAACGATGAGAGTGCATGTGATCAGGATGCACCCCCAATGTTTACGAAGGTGGGAAGAAAAAAAAACATCCTATTTCCTGCGATAGGACGATCGCCGGCAACCGCCAACACAAGAAACAGAAAGCAGAATCAAGGCAAAAAAAAAAAAAATGCAAATCCGATTGTAAAAAAAAATTACTATATCGATTAATAATTTTAAAAAAAATTTTGAGAGGAAAAAAAAGCAATTTCTTCTACATTCAATACATTCGAATTTCCATATTGAGAAATGAATTCCAGAAATCACAAATGCAGTTGAAAATTTCAGAAAAAAAATTATAAACATAAAATTGATAATGCAACCCATGACGTATGAGGTGACACATACAGAGTAAAGTAATTTTAACTAAAACAAAAAAAAGTGAAAAAAAATTATTACAAGTGCTACACATAATTAAACATAATTCCCCCAAAAAATATCACTTAACTAATCAACATAACTTTTTAAAATTCTATGTAATACAATGTATTAATGCGATGCCCAAGTTTGTTCATTTAATTTATCTGTCCTACACCCAGATTCTTAATTTAACATCGCATCATGACTTAAGTTAAAATTAGTAAAGTTTCTATTGACAAATTAACATTACACTAAATTAACAGTCCGATCGTATAGTGGTAACAATTATATTTATTGATTAACATATTGGTAAAAAAAACGTTAAATTTTACAAGGGTGATACTTATCTGAGAGGAAAGAAGTGACTGAGGGGTGACCTCGGGTAGCGAGTTCGCTTCCCGACTGGAGGTTTTTTTCTGGCAGACGTAAGAGGGAAAAAAGCCCGAGAATTCTTGCGGACCAGCTTTTAAAGCCGACCGCACCACTTGGAAAAGAATCCGCTACGGATTCATTACTATCAAATCTACCCCCTGATTGGATTCCACTGTCCGCGTAAGAACACAACCTTGCCGGCCATCAGGTCCGTTGAACCCGACGCACCCACATTCCTGTGTAATCCCTATTTCCTGTAAACAGGGCAAATGCAAAAATTACAACTGTATCTCAGGGGCCGGCGGCCTCCCATCACTCCTCCCCTCTTTCAGATTAACAAACTAGAAATAAAGAAACACACAAAAAAATCATTAATGAAAATGTAAATATTATATAAATGCAATAGCTACAACAGTTCAACAGTCCCGTCGTCCGTCATCAAACTCCTGGGCAAGAACGACTGTCCACTTCTTGAAGAATGATAACTGAAACATCCAATCTTAATGAAGACTTCTGAGGCTGGGTGAAGCATAACGTAACATGTAATTATGTAATTGCAATCATGACAACAGTTCAACAGTCCCGTCGTCCGTCATCAAACTCCTGGGCAAGAACGACTGTCCACTGAAGCATAACGTCACAGTCCTCAGCATTATAGAGACGTAGTTGTTCTGTGCAGTAAATCTCTCGTGAAATGAAGAACCGGTGGGTCTGAATCCCGCGGGGGCTCCTCCAGTGGTGCAAAGGCCAGGTGAAACATTGAGTCACAGTCTCAACATTTTGTAGGATACTATCTCGTGGAGCAATCAAGACCCAATGCACAGGAAGTCACGATGGCATAATGTCCTGAAACAGAAAAAAAACACGAACACTCTCGTAGGAGAGCCAGCATCAGTAGAGTATGTAAAATAGGGAGAACAAATTTTCCCACACTTCCACAGGGCTTTCGGATACCCGAGGTCCCCATCTCGTCCTCCAATCACTCAACATAAAAAAAAATTCAAGAAGCATTGTCTAAAAAAAAATTTTTTTTAAACAAAGAAATTTGCGCGCACAAAAAAAAACAACCAACAAGAAAATTGCATGTTAATCCTAATTCCTTAAACGTTGCGAAAGAAGAGAGAAAAAGAAAAAAAATTCAACTACTAACAACTACCGTTAAATTCATGTTCCGAACAAACAATTATCGAATGAGATATGGGTCACTAAACAATTCACAAGGACAACATATATAAAATAACAAATAGAAATAATTGAATAATCACAAAGAATCATGTGCCACTAAATAATAATAATAAAAAAAAGACGAGTAACACATAATAAATTCAAAAATTGCATATCTAACAGCTTCGCTACTCAGAATAACCATACATACGAGCGTTGAACTAAATACTTTGTGATAAGAAATAAGTACAAGTGAAAACATATGTAATCAATACAAACGTGGCACCCAGAACAGACACCTCATAATCGTTTAACACCGCGAAAATGTTGGTGAAACTTACATGATGATAGATTTTTTTTTTTACGCTTTTTTTAAGCCTAACATATAACTCTTTCAGAGAAAAACAGATCACAGACCCAGAATCGAAAAAATTTAGGAACATAAAAAATTCATCACTGTCATTATTTTTGAAATACTGCACATTATAGCTGTAATCTGTATGACCTTCTAAGTTATTGGTACAGTTAGTTATGAACCCTCTCTTACGTATTTGTTTCTCATTTAGGGAAGTTGTAAGTAATGTATTTCGCTGTTGCGCTTTTTTCCATGCAAAAAAACGTTTT
Source organism: Trichonephila clavipes (assembly GCA_019973935.1). NCBI lineage: Eukaryota > Metazoa > Arthropoda > Arachnida > Araneae > Nephilidae > Trichonephila > Trichonephila clavipes. Next base: position 343,328 of record BMAU01018029.1, on the reverse strand, counting down.
GCACAATTTTTTTAGCAGTAACATACATATTATCATAATGAATACAATTTTTACCCGGAAGTGGTCGCGCGGGATACACAGATTACGAAATCGTTAATTCTGGCAAAATTGTTTATTTGTTACCAAAGAAAAATTGAAAAGTTCTTGAAAGTAGGTAAGTAAACTTTCTCTTAGTTATATTATTCACTGGAATAACGATTTGTATCGTGTACAATAAAATAATTATAAAAAAAAGGATTGGGGTGACTCAATAACCCCGCTCGACTGTATCGAGTACGCGCCTGCTCCCGGGTTAAGACATGTTGAAGTCTTTTAGCTTTAAATATTAAAAATAATACAATTATTCTTCATCGGAAATTTATATTATTGTTCATTATTTAACATCAATTATAAATGCTAATTCTGTGAGGCTTAAAATTACAATTCGCTTAAAACTAATTATAATTTAAGCAACCATTTTAAAAAGATCATTTTACATTTTTGTAAACATTGTCGAGCACTTGGCATTGCTCTCCTTATAATTCAGCTATTATATCAATAATGTTTTATTTTCTTACAAATGAACTCGGGCAAAGAGCGGGGCACTTCAGCCGGTATACTTTTAATGTATCAGTGCTGCACAGAGTATTTTATAACTAATTAATTAATACTAAATTAAGAACAAGTTTACTAAGTATTAACGACTTCCATGGGCTTGTCTTGCAAAGCAAAGTTTTTATAAGGAATGCATATGATTAGAAATTGACCCACTAAATTATTTTTCTATATTTAGCACATATCTATATTTTGTCTTCTAAGCAGCCACCGCATTTTGCAATATGTTCAATTTAAAAATTATTGAAAGGAAAATTAACATAATAATTGTACTATTATTTCATTTATTTATTTTTGCTTAAAAGTAGTATACAAAATTTAAAAATTACGTTATTAGTTTGTATGCTTTATAATTAAAATCGCCTATTATAGCTTTAGCATCAAAGTGCTTTAGTATTGAATTCAGTACATTATTAATGTATAAGGGGGGCGCGATAAAAATTGTGATCGAAAAGGGGGGCGCCAGTATTGAAAATTTGAGAAGCACTGGTTTAACATCGAAATCCTGACACGACTAATGTGATGTGCATGTCCCAGACCAGCAAAAAAAATTACTAATTTAACCCTCAACATACTCAAAGCATAAGAAATTGCAATGGTTCACTAAGAGCATCGATAACAATCTTTAGTAAAAATAATTAATTTAAAGTGAAAAATTAGAAATTGAAACGATGGGTGTGCATAGGTGAAAAAAAATATATATAACCTCCGAGAATGCTTAATAGCCTAAGAAATTTAAAAAATTCACTACAAGCATTGGTTACAATTGAAAGTTTAAAAAAAATAAATGTAATTAAATTCAGATTTGCAAATTAAAATCTATATATTGAAACGAATAGTGTAAACGGTAAAAAAAATTTTATAACCTCTAAGAATGCTTAATAGCCTAAGAAATTTAAAAAAATTCACAACAAGCATTGGTTACAATTGAATTGAAGAGAAAAAAATTATTGTAATCAAATTTAGAATCGCAAACGATGAGAGTGCATGTGATCAGGATGCACCCCCATGTTTTTACGAAGGTGGGAAGAAAAAAAAACATCCTATTTCCTGCGATAGGACGATCACCGGCAACCGCCAACACAAGAAACAGAAAGCAGAATCAAGGCAAAAAAAAAAAAATGCAAATCCGATTGTAAAAAAAAATTACTATATCGATTAATAATTTAAAAAAATTTTGAGAGGAAAAAAAAGCAATTTCTTCTACATTCAATACATTCGAATTTCCATATTGAGAAATGAATTCCAGAAATCACAAATGCAGTTGAAAATTTCAGAAAAAAATTATAAACATAAAATTGATAATGCAACCCATGACGTATGAGGTGACACATACAGAGTAAAGTAATTTTAACTAAAACAAAAAAAAGTGAAAAAAAATTATTACAAGTGCTACACATAATTAAACATAATTCCCCCCAAAAATATCACTTAACTAATCAACATAACTTTTTAACATTCTATGTAATACAATGTATTAATGCGATGCCCAAGTTTGTTCATTTAATTTATCTGTCCTACACCCAGATTCTTAATTTAACATCGCATCATGACTTAAGTTAAAATTAGTAAAGTTTCTATTGACAAATTAACATTACACTAAATTAACAGTCCGATCGTATAGTGGTAACAATTATATTTATTGATTAACATATTGGTAAAAAAACGTTAAATTTTACAAGTGTGGTACTTATCTGAGAGGAAAGAAGTGACTGAGGGGTGACCTCGGGTAGCGAGTTCGCTTCCCGACTGAAGGTTTTGTCTGGCAGACGTAAGAGGGAAAAAGGCCCCGAGAATTCTTGCGGACCAGCTTTTAAAGCCGACCGCACACTTGGAAAAGAATCCGCTACGGATTCATTACTATTAAATCTACCCCCTGATTGGATTCCACTGTCCGCGTAAGAACACAACCTTGCCGGCCATCAGGTCCGTTGAACCCGACGCACCCACATTTCTGTGTAATCGCTATTTCCTGTAAACAGGGCAAATGCAAAAATTACAACTGTATCTCAGGGGCCGGCGGCCTCAACTAATGGTTGAATTTTAGTTGAAAGTGCAGCAAATTTATTAGAAGTTGTAAGAGGGTGAGTTTCAGCTGATAAAGATGAGGCAGAGGTATTCAGGATATTGTCAGGGGCAGCAGCAGAAGAAGAAATTTGTTCAGGTAACTGAGATTAAATTTGTGTGGTTGGTTTCTTTTAAGATGCAGAGGGCAAGATGTTTGCCTGGGTGGTATACGACGATGTGGAAACGGAAGGAATTGCATTTGGCTGAGGTACGGATGATAGAGTTGGAAGTAATTGTAAAGGTGGGCATTTTATTTTTGTTATATTTTCATCTGTTTGCGTATAATTATTTATGGTAGATGATTTGGTAGCTTGAGCGTAAGTTTGAGATAACTGATGGACTATTAATTTACGTGCTTCAGGATAAGAAATATTTTTTATTTGTTTTTCTATTTTCCCTTTAGGGCATATTTTGGAATCTGATGGATAGGGTAGTGAGCAATTTATACATTTTGGCTCTAGAATGCAATCTGTGGAAGCATGTCCAGCAGACGCACATCTAGAGCATGTCAGTTGTTCGCGGCAGGAAGTTTGCGAATGTCCGAACCTCTGGCACTTAAAACAGCGCAGAGGATTCGGTATATATGGGCGTATTTTACAGTTGAGATATCCGGCTTTTATTGTAGATGGAAGTTTTGGATTATTAAAGGTAAGAATTAAATGCTTTGTCAGAAAAACTGTTGAATCTTTTTTTATGTTAATTCTTCTGACTTGGATTACACAGTGATCAGAGAATCCTTCGAGTATCTCCGAATCAGGAATGTTCAACAAGTCAAGTTCAGAAATAACACCTCTGCAGAAGTTTAGAGTTTTATGAGGAGTTATAGTCACAGGCGAGTTAAGAAAGGTTTTAGCGAGAAAAAACGACTTTTTTTTTAATAATGCAGATGTGGTTTCGATAAGTAGATCCCCGGACTTGAATCGTTTTATAGATTTCGGTTCCCCACCTATTCCTAATAAGGCTTTATGTATTGCAAAAGGCAATCGTTATTTCGTAGAGAAATAAGTAAAAATCTTGTATTTTTCTATAATTCATCAACGTTGAGAGTGGGTAAAACAAGGCCTTTACCCGGGCACAGCTGCATTGGATCCATAAGTACGCGTACATAACTTCGTCTTGTCGTGCCTCCACCCACCACGGAGTCCAACAAGGAAGGCAGTGTGCCAGTCATCTGGCAAAAACCAGGTACGGCACTTACCTGGAGTACACCCAGAATATAATGCTAGAGCATCAGGGCAAGGCCGTCTTGAAGGACAGGCCGAGACAGAGTTTTGATGACGTCACGAAAGGAGGGAAAGCTTTTCTGCGCGCATTCGCTCTGTGAGGAATATAAAGCTTTGAACATTTATTTCTTTTCCGCATTTATAATGATTATTTCTTTTTAATTTTCACTTAGAATATTTTCTGATGAAAGTTGTGTATTAACACGCTAGAATGATGCATAATATTTTCCCGGATAAAGGGACAAAATCATTCATGAAAGATTCCTAACATTATAAGAAAAATCTAAAAAAAAACTGACTCAATGTAAAATAACTTCAAACAGATAAAATAAAAAAACATTTTCTTGCAAAGAAAATCTGAAAAGTAGAGCATTAGAGGCGTATTAATAAAAAATCAAGTGAATTTAGAGACACCACAGTAATTATATAGTAAAAATAGATTCTAGATTATACGTTAAAAATATCCAATTAAAATAATTAATTCATTCAATATTCAAAAATATAAAACAATTTCAATCCAATAAAATTAAAAAGAAACATTTACTTGTAAAGAAAATAGGAAAAGTAAAGTATTTGAGGCATATTATAAAAAAATACATGCAAAAATATATATAAATATGTGACAAATCTATACGGAACTTTATCACTAACCTTCTGAGACGTCTTTTTTAGGGAAATTTAATTCCCTACCTATTTTCCAATCAGCTCCAAAAAGAGGACAGGAATTCCGTGTTATGCAGATTAGATAAACGGAATAGTGAAGTGAGAGGCAGTAGGAGAGAGAGATTGAAGCAGGAAGTTATAATAGTGAAGTTAGAGATTTATTATTGAAGATTTCTAGGTGGATAAATTAGGCTCAGGAAGAGCCGAGATTCAGTGTGGTAAATATTGATTTATAATTAAAGTCTCCTTAAAGTTTTATATTAGGAGTGAGATTAAAGTTAAATGTTCAATAGGAACATTATTGAATATAATTCTGGGATCTCTTATTGCGGTAATCTCTGCGTGATCGATATTCTAATTGTTATTTAATTGGATCAGTAAATATTTAAGTTAATATAAAGGAAAGTCCCATTTAAGCTTCATAAAGCTATTTGAATTATTTGTTATTAAAAGTCTTTGATTCTATTTGGAAAAGATAACCAAATAAAAAAGTTATTCATAAAAATGGTTACTGGTTCTTCTTTGACTCAAAATTATTCTCGTTCTCAAAGTGAGAGCCAAGGGGATCATCACAAATATAGAAATGACAAACAGTTTTAGACACCATAGTAACTATATAGTAAAAATAGATTCTAGATTATACGTTAAAAATATCCAATTAAAATAATTCATTTATTAAATATTCAAAAATATAAAATAATTTCAATCCAATAAAATAAAAAAGAAACATTTACTTGTAAAGAAAATAGGAAAAGTAAAGTATTTGAGGCATATTATTACATAAGAAATGCATATGACAAGAACAGATTAAACACCATAATAATTATATAGCAAATATAGGACGTTAAAAATGTATATACATTAGAGTATACCTATAAATAATCAGAAAAAAAATCTTTTCATGGAATATATCATTAATGAGGCAACATACTGATTAGTTTCAAATTTTTAATCATTTACATTTGTGACAATATTATTTAAATTATTAATTACATTATTTTTATGCATATGCATTAAAATTCAATATTATGCTATGGTAAAAATATCTAAAAATCAAACAAAAGTTTTGAAATTTAAAAAATAACATTTTACATACTTTGAATACTAAAATCTTTATGAAAATAATTTAAATGCATAATGTAAATAAATAATTATTCTTTAAATAATAGTTATATAAACAATTAAACATGTTCATAAGTATAAAAAATTACAAGGATATACATGCGCAATGAATAACATACGAATCGATAATTGAATATTTAAATAAATAAAACAGAAAATTATAAAAAGCAAACATTAATTTAATTGGCCTTAAATTTCTTCATTTTTCGGTTATCCTTCATGGTTAAAATTTCTTCACTGCGCTTTTTTGAATAATTATTTAAGCATATATTCCCAAATGTAACGAATACTTTTTTAAAATATGAAAATGCAGGAATGTTATAATTTACACAAGGGGAATGAAACGAATGAAAGACATTCCACAACTCGTGTAGTTCCGGATACGCTTCAGTTAAGGGTCAAGTACACGGGGCGAGTTTACAAGCTACAAGCCGGCTTTTTACAAGCAGCTCGTAAACTAGCCCAGTGTACTCACCGCACTCGCTTAAAAGCTGCTTTTAAAAAAGCTCTTGAAAAGTTGACTCTGCCGGCGACTTTACACGCCACTCGCCGGCTTTTTGAGCGATTTAGATTGTAAACTAGCCAAGTGTACTGACAGTAGCTTGTGGATTGTCCAGAAGCAACGAGTAGAACGGTCTTGAAAATGTATATTTCCACGTGCCAGCTACTTGGCTACTGAGCGAGTGGAATGTTTATGTGTACTTGACAACTAGCGCACTCGCCAACTCGCCGGCTTCTTACTCACCGGCTTGTAGCTTGTAAACTCGCCCCGTGTACTTGACCCTTTATGCTTGTAAAGCAAGATAATTGGCAATCAACTTTAAGAAACTTCGATTCGAATGTTTTCGATATTAACAAATTAAAAATGAAATATTGCGTTGAAATGACTTTCATAGCAATATCTGTGGGCATTTTTAAACCTCCTCTATCCAGAAGTCTTAAATATTTTGTCCCTTCGATATTTTCCGAGTAGAAATTAATCTGCTTATCTAAAACAAATGTGTGCTTGCAATCGGAGCATTCCAATTTTATATTACGCACACAATATCCCGCTATATACATTAAAGCTTGATACTCTTCAATTGAAATATCATCTGATTTATTTCTAATGTTTAATATTTCGTTGAAATCTGTAATATCTACTTTAACATGAAATATCTCACCTGAATGATTTGAAATTAATTTTTTTAGTGAGATAGTACCATATTTATCTGAGTGCAAAGTTAACACACTTTTAATGCGCAACTTTTTTTCACAGCTTGCAAATTTCCTGCACAGTGACATGATAATTTGCTCCAGACATTTGTCTGTATTGCCCAAATCTAGCTTCTAAATTATCAGGTAGAAACTTTCCAGTTAAAACATATTTGAAATTCTGCTCCGTCAAAAGATACTTTATTAGTTCTGGGATGGTATTTACCGTATGCCTCAAAGCAAAAAATGTTTCCTCGTTTAAACAACCTTCTCGTTTATTTTGTTTTAAATTTTTCCAGCAGTCCAGCCACTGAACAAATTTTGAAAAAAAAGTGAATCTATCATCCATTGATGAAAAAGGAACACTGTTTTTCAATTTAAGATTTTGACCCTTAGTTGGATTTTTAATATTCATTATTTGCCAGAAATCTAAAATATATTTGATGAATATTGCAGTGTCCCTAAACATTTCTGGGTAGCCTAATTTATATTTTAATATATTAAGTGCAGTGTGTCACATTGCTTTCTTCAAAAAATTTTAAAACTAATTTAACCTTTTGTTTCTCAAAATTTGTTGGTTTTAAAGCTTTTAAACATAATTTAGGAGCCAATTTCACAATAATGTTCATTTCTTCGTTATAAATTTTAAATAATGATGAAAAAGATGCTTTTCGGATTTGAGAAAATTCTGAAGGATCAGGATACATTAAAGAAGAATCAGCATCTTTCTGATTTAACCAATGATTTCGTATAAATTTGATAAGATGTACTGAATCAAAAATAAGATGTAATTTTTTTGCATTATTAGCTGGATTCTGAATAACACTCTTTATGGTACCATTACACAATTTAGAAAAACAATTTCTATTTACTCTAATATTATCACTTACAATGCAAACAACTGAAAAACCTACCTTTTCCATTAGTGACAAAATTTCTAAAGTCATAGAATACAAGTCTTCAGCATTCATGTTCTTTACAGTGTTCAATGATACTATTTCTTTATTTTTACTCAATAAAGAAGAGTATAGAAAACATAGAATCGTAGTAGCTGCTCTCCTTTTTCGGTAAATCCAATGATTTTATTACATTTATATGTAATCGCTGATTTGATGAAAATTTCATCAATTTGTAATATTACCTGTTTCTAATGGTCTTTCAGTTCTTTACACCTACCTCGTAGATAATTTTCATTAGCCAGAGTTGACAAACCTGGAGTAACATTTAATCCAGATGCAACTCTCTGTAATTGTCTCACTCTAGGAAGAATTATATATTCCCCTTATCTCTTACATAGGAATAACATGTGGTAGATTTAATGTACATGCAGAAAGAAAAAACCATTAAATTACTGCTACACTTACGTCCATGTTTATTCAAATTTAATAATTTCATTTGCTCTAAAATAAAATTTGCTGCCTCGAAATTTTCTTCAGCATTACAGTTTTCAATATACTTTTCCCACGATTTAATAGCCATAACATGATGAGGAACAGAATTAATGGAACAGATTTCTTCAAAAACATTTACTGTATTAAGAATATTCAACAGTTCGCTGAAATGTGTTTTAACCTAGGTGGATTATTAAGAATTTTTCCAACAGAAGGTATATTTAATTCACAATTATTATTAAATATAACAATAGAGAGATCTGTATTTATATTTTCAGGGATTTTAAAATAGAAGGACAATTTTCGCAATTCATAAAAAGAAATGTTACGCAACTTTCACAATCATGTTTTAGAACATTATTTTTAGATAAGAAATCAGATATGGGATTTTCTCGCATTAGCAGATTTTCTTTTAAACATTCAAAACTGGTAACTGCGTCTTTCTTAATGAAATTAGTAAACAGTTGTTCGTCTAATTGTTTAATTTTTTCCTTTCGTTGAATTGTCACCGAGCGTTCTTTAATTGTTTCATTCAAGTAGGATGTACAACCAGGGAAAATGCAAGGATATGCATTCTCTGATAATTTTGGATACACTCTAGGTATTTCTATAACAGTTCCAGTCTTGTCTGTAATTTTAACTTTTCTCACAATGAAAGATTCAGGGAAATGTTTAATGCACACTACACTATTGTTAGTATTTTTAAAATCCCTAGGAATTTTCTTTTTCCGAGTTTGTAACAACTGTTCATCTTTTGGGAAACGAAACATAGAAACGTACGGCTGTCCCGGTTTATAAGAGGAACAATTTGGTACACAACAGTAACGAGGCATTATTATGAAGTGTGTGCAGCTTTAGGTTAAGTTATTGTTAATAATTTTCAGTTAATTAAGATTTGTGACAGAATAAACAAAACACTAATTTTACACTTAAACACTAATTCCTCTTATAATATAAAATATCTTTTTTACAAATAATCAAGGATGTTGGCATATATGCGTCAGTTTATTATATCGTGTTCTCAAGACTCAAAAGAAAAAAATTCAATGACAAGAATAAAGTTATACAGTAATATAAATATCGTACCTTTTTCTTTATGGTTAATAAAGAAATCCTGAGTAATCCTTTTCCCAGAAAAACCAGTCAATTTATCCTGAGTAATGAATATAAATACACGTGAGAAAATCTATCAACTACTTCATCATACAAGATGGAAGTGTGAATACAATCATTTTCTCCCTCCAAATCCGTCCCTCTTTTGATCACTTGACTACTTTCAGGTCATTGGAGTGTCAGAGCTTAGTCTTTCTAGAAAGCTTTGATCAGGGCGAGGATCCAACGGGTAAACCCGACACCCCTTATCTACATTACTAACCCTACAGCAGTGTCTCTTCGAGGACACCGAAAAAAGGTACCACCAGCCGATTGACAGGAGTGGGCTCACTCCTGCCACCCGTCTACAGCGAAGCGTGGGCCAAAGGTATTCCCAGGACACCATTTTCCTCCTTATGGGACGCCGCACACGGCAAACATGTGGGTTGGCTAACCAACGGTGTTAATCGAAAACAAATAAAGCAACACAATCAAAATATTTAAAAAAATATACGAAAAAGAAACTAAAAATTAACGCAATACAAATTATAAACCAAAATATGTTAATAAAAAATACAAGTTTTCTCATTAGAAAAAACTTATTTGGACTAGATACTATATAAAGTACTTGTCTGTGGTCTGGACGTGAAAAGAAGAAAAGGAAAAGTGGGATGACAAGAAAGAGGGTCGAAAATAGAGAAGGATCACTAGGGTACCACGGGTTCGTGAAACCCGTGTTTACCAAAGATAGTAAACCTCTTGGGAAAAGAAAAAGATCACTAGGGTACCTCGGGATTGTGACACCCGTACTCACCTAAAGAAGGTGAGCCCCCTGAGAGGCAGTGGCCCCAGGACTCGACGGCGAATTCGAGGTAAAAGGTGCAACTCAGTTTGGATAGGCTTGCATTTTCAGTTCTCTTCCAATTGGGGTGAAAAATTAATTTTAAAAATTTCTCAGCAACACTTAACTAATTGTGTAACTGGTAGTCCCGTATTTATTTTTATAGAGCGTATTAAAAAGTGGGCTTCTCGAGGCAGACTTATTCATTTTCACTTTTTTAAACGATGAGTGTTTCAACAATGTTTCAGGGGCTGTGGTAGCCCAGTGGTTAAGGTATCGGATCAGGGCAGGCATGTCACGAGTTCAAGCCCAGTACCACTAAAGACCCACCGTGTAGGGGGCGATGCACGTTAAATCTGCCGAAAGCGCAAAAGTCCTCCCGTTGGTGTGGTGTGATAGTTAGGAGAGGGAGTGCCAGCTCAGGTGTTGTCCTCGTCACTTGACCATGGTTCAAAATGACGAGGTCCGTCACCAAAAGCCCTCGTGTCGCTGAACAGTGCGACGTTAATATTCACTCACTCACTCAACAATTTTTCAAGAAATTTCTTCCTTTTCCAAAGATTTTTCCTTCAGCAATATCTATCTCTTTTTTGTTGGAATGCATTCACAACATTTTCCAAAGATCTTTTTCAGCAATATACATATCTTTTCTGTTGGAATGCGTTCACAATCTTTTCCCAAACTTTTTTTTTTAGCAACGTCTATCTCTTTTCTGTGTTGGAATGTATTCAAAATCTTAAAACCTAAATAAATCGTAGTAGAAACTAGCAAGTGCTTAAAAAACATGGTGCAATTATATTACAATAAAGGTCTTCTCTCTCTCGTAAAAGCTCTATTTATAAGTGATTTTTGGCGAGGGTGATGGGGCTGCGGTAGCTTAGTGGTTAAGGTATCGGTTCACGGCAGGCATGTCATGAGTTCGAGCCTAGTACCACCAAAGACCCACCGTGAAGGGGAGCGATGTACGTTAAATCTGTCAAGAGTTTAAACGTCCTCCCGTTGGTGTGGTTTGGTAGTTAGGAGAGGCGGATGCCAGCTCAGGTGTTGTCCTCGTCACTTGACTATGGTTCAAAATGACGAGGTCCATCACCAAAAGCCCTTGTGTCGCTGAACAGTGCGACGTTAATATTCACTCCCATTGGCGACGGTGATTGGCGATCGTTTGTCAGTCATTATTGTTTTTTTTATTGTTTGAATAAGTTAAGCTTGACGGATCACTGTGATATCATGTTAATTTTCCCAAGTGAGAGATTGCAATAATAATTTTAGAATGAACTCGTTAAATACCTTCTATACGCAGAACTTTGGCGGAGTTTAGTTTGAAATTCTTTAACGTAAATTTGATGTCTTCGAGTTTTATTATAATATTGGAGGGAGACGAATATCTTTTCGCGATTAAAAAAACAATTACCCCTTTTTCGAAGTTCGTGATGTAATATACTAAATAAAAGAACGTATTACTTCTTTTTTGCACAATTCTGAAAACTAGTTAAGTACTGAAATACGTACCTCCTAAAAAAAAACGTTTCATTTGTAAGTATCTGAAATTTTTTTGTCTACAGAATGGATTTTTAAAGATATTTGTAATTGAAAGATTTATTTAACATGATCTCGGTTAAAGAAATTTCTGAAGCAGTTTATTTTTTATTATTCAAAAAAAAAAATTTCAGCTGGCTACTAACACAGTTGTTCTTTTTGAGGAAAAGAATCGCTCTTCACTATTTCAGGGCTTATGAATTTCAACGCTTACGGAAGTCTCAAATATTTCTATGTATTGGGAAGAGGGGAGTCTACGGCCGGACAAACCGAACCCCTGTCCGGGGCGGCATTTGGATCGAATTTGAAGAATCTCCCCCTCTCTTTGTGTTGTTGCAAAAAATTTTATATATTTTCTGAAATATTATTGGATGTGTGAATTTGGCTTTATTTAATGTATTTTGCTTCCTTATTTTGTGCTCTGTATATGTAATGTCATTTCTTCCCTCCTGATGTCACCAAGAGCATTCCTTTCACCCATACGACGTCCCGTATCAGTTATCCAAAAGGGCAATAAGAGTTTTTTTTTCTTTGTCACAGGAAATGTTTTATTTTCGTCTTGATACCATAAATTAAAATAAACGTTTCAGAAACCATTTGCATGGTGAAATGGGCTATTCCTTCTGTTACATTTGACTCGTTTGAAATAATAATAGTCCTTAACTTCGAATTATTTTGCATTTGACTCAAAATAATATATATAATATTGTTGTATGAGTTGCCTTTTGTTCGAAAGAATTATTCAAGTTTTATAGGTGTGTATGTATGTCAACTATTTATCTTTTTTAATTATAATTTTTTGTTTTAGAGAAGGGGCGGCATTTTCCCTTTTTGTCTGGGGCGGCAAAACTGCTAGAGACGGCCCTGTATGTATATTGCACATCCGCGATTATTGTATTAATCTTTTAATTAATATACACTCTATAACTAAAAAAAAACGATGCACCAAGACGAGTTGTCCGATAGAGACAGAAATTGGTGGTTAGAAAGATTACGTGCAGAATAAAAAATGATTAAAATTTCAGAAAAATTGAAAGATTTTTTTCAGAGCTGCATAGTTTCAAAGTAAGGAGCACAATAAGGAGTTGACCCACATCTAGCCTGGATGCAAGCTACCACACAACGTGACATAGAGTGATAAAGCATCCTGATGGTCTCCTGTGGTATTTCAGGGCTGCGGTAGCCCAGTGGTCAAGGAATCCGATCATGGCAGGCATGTCACGAGTTCGAGCCCAGTACCACTAAAGACCCGCCGTGTAGGGCTGCGATGCACGTTAAATCTGTCGAGAGCTGAAACGTCCTCCCATTGGTGTGGTGTGGCGGTTAGGAGTTTGAGTTTGGAGTTTTATGGCGCAAGAGCCGAATTCGGCCATACTGGGCCAAACATTTGTTTAAAAAACCATTCTAAATATATATATATATATATATATATACATGAACACAATACAAATTACATATAAATAAAAATTATATATGTGCATGCTTGCATGCACATATATAAAAATGAAAGTTAAAGTTAAAATATTTTAAAAAGTCAAATCAAATGTAAAAATCCAATTTTAAAAAGGAAGACAAATAGATTTTGCTGGGGGAGATTCCCCCACCAAGTCAGATAAGGTTAAAACCTTATCTGACTTGGTGGGGGAATTGGTGGTAGTTAGGAGAGAGAGTACCAGCTCAGGTATCGTCCACGTCACTTGACCATGGCTCAAAATTACGTGGTCCGTCGCCAAAAGACCGAAGTAGCTGAATAGTTCGACGTTAATATTCACTCACTCACTCTACGGTATTTATTGCCAAATTTGCTCCAATTGTCGGGCCAGGTCATCAACATTCCCTAGTAGATGAAGTCGCCATCCCATGATATCATAGACATGCTCGATTGGAGAGGGATGTGGCAATCTGTCTGCCCAAGGAAATGTTTGAAAATCATTCAAGGGATGTTTTTTCTTTATATGCTGAAAATTTGCATAGGTAATGCTCAAGAAAAAGAATAATTAAAAAAACAAGCATGATAATCTACAGGGGTGTAGCTACCACCGTATCAATGATACGGGGACCCTAACTTGTGTAACTACAGTCCCACTAACAGGGTTCTTCATATCTAAAATATGAGGCCCGAAGGAATTTGCATACATGGCCCACTCAGAGCGCCAGTGATAATCTAGTAAAGATATAAAATATCTAGCAATTTCTCGATGTAATAGCTTACATAAGGGTGGGTTTGGAAGTTCAAACCACACAACTCTATACATCCAATTTTAATTTTTAGCATACAGATTATGCCTCGAAGCCTTCGTTTACGTTCCCCCCTCTTAATGTGTCTGTAACATTAACTGTCGAAGGCTTTATTTAAAAAAAAAAACTCCCAGCCTTATGATTTTTTTTTTTTCTTCTGCCTTTGAATGAAGCGAACGCGAAGAAAAGCTGTGTCAATCTGTCGATTGCAACGCAAAGGAAGGATTGGCAAGTGAAAGCATCGGAAGGCTGTGACGTCAGGTCACGCCACCGATAGAAAGCGGGTGATTCCATTCAAGGTCAAGCACCTGGTTGGCAAATGACAGTCGCGCTAGATCCTAATTCTGAAGTAAACACTGGGTTTCCCCGAGAAAAAACCAGATTTTATTAATTATAGGTAGTCTTTGGATTCTCGTGTCATTTAATTACAAGGATTCACTCTTCGAATTTAAAATAAACTAATTGCAGCAGACCACACAGTAGTACACGAGGTGCAATAAAAAGGGCGGCGAATAACGCACACTTTTAATCCAAAAAATAAGTAATATGAAACAAATCAAGTCAATTCCTACTTAGGTTAACAAAGAATTTTTTTTAGTTACTTTTTATTAAATAGTTACAATTAATATAAATATGTATACACATAGGACAAAATAGAAAGCGATTTTTCTTGCAATTTTTATGTTTTCCTTTCTATATATGCTGTTGGACCATTATTTTTGTTTGTTATTAATTATTCATTAATTAATGAATTAATATTTGTAAAAAACTGTATACCATCTAGTGTCATCCTCTACAAGTTCAAAAGAATAGATTTGAACTTGAATGGATGAATAGAAAGTATTTTATTAACGATTGAAAATTTGAATATATATATATATATATATATAGGGAGAGATTGTGAACTTAGTAGGAATTCAATAAGATCGAAATTTACGGTACCGGGTATAAAAATGTGAGCTTTAAAAATAAAAATAAATAAAAAAGATGAGCATAAAAAAGCAGACTTCTGCATATCTCGAAATCAGTGGCGTAAGGGCTTGAGGAGGCTATGCCTCCAGCTCAGGGGAGGGGGCACCAAAAAGCCGAATTTGCGATAATTCTTCCAAATTTAAGATTTCAATATAAAAGGTTGCAACATAATTCGAATCATGACACTTGAGTTGAAAGTAATTTTGAATTCCCCTCAATTCTTTCCGTTGTTTCTGTTTAGTGTTACGAACTTTACTTTTTCAAAAGTTTATATTATTTTCAATTTTTGTTTCATTTTTCTATAAACTGTTATTTGAAAGTTTCTTTAAAAAATCTTACCATACTTATTATTACATTATAAAAACTACACAAGAGGCAATTCCTTCCTTTTGTTACATTCCATTTTTAATAATAGGATTTATAGTAAGCTAGTTTCCCTTGTTTCAATGAGTCTGCGGTAGCCTAGTGGTTAAGGTAACGGACTCGTGGCTGGCGTATCATGAGTTCGAGTCCAATACCACTGAAGACCCGCCGTGTAGGGGAATGATGCACGTTAAATCTGTCTTGATATCAAACATCCTCCCATGGGTGTGGTGTGTAAGTTCGGAGATTTGGTCTCTTCCTCGTCACTTGACCCTGGTTCAAAATCACGAGGTCTGTCAGTAAAAGCCCTCGTGTTGCTGAACAGGGCGACGTTAATATTCACTCACTATCCCTGTTTCGCAATCTTCTCGTATCTGCAGTGCATCCCCTTTTCTGCAGCTTAAAGGTGATTGGTTGAATAGTTTTGGAAAGCTTTTGTGATTTGCAAATGGGGGAGGGGGGTTCTCTCCATATATGGGCAGGATTTCTTAATGGAAGTTTGCGACCCTAGAGGTCTTTCTGTGTTGGACTCTGAACAAGAAAAAACTACATTTTCCCAGAGAACAACTCGCAATATAAGACCTTTCAACTGTCAAGATATTTTTAATACTTTCATAATTGACTCGAATATTGTAATTTTAACGTTCATGGTTTGTAAAACTATTCCTTCGTTTGTGTTAAAGATGAATTATTGTCTGTTTTCAATTCAATGATTCATATTCTAGTCCTAATGTAGTCGGCAACATATTTTGGTCTTATGTTGTACAGAAGTCTACTCCGTCAAATCGAAACAATCCAGTTCATTTCTTTCATGTGGGAAGTTAAATTGTTCGGCGTATTAATTTCCAGAGTTGATGGGATGAAATCCAATGTTGTCTATTTCTGAGTGTGCTGTGAGTGTTTTCTTTAAGATTGGCTGCCTTACGTTATCCGGAAGCCTCGAGAATCTCTCTCTACTTTCGACCTCTTCTCTTTGTCATCCATTCATGGCCTAGGATCCCGAACAAGTGTTGCGGGTTTGAGTCCTGATGCCTTGTAGAAGGGCATTAAATCTCTCGTAGTTCCTCTTGATGACGTCACTTGACCGACGTGTTGCTTTCTGGTGTGACGTTAATAGAACTCCCTTTAGAGTCACAAGTCTTTTTTTTTCAATTTCTACACACTCTCCCGATATATATATTTACATATCATGTTCAAATTTTCAATCGTTAATAAAATACTTTCTATTCATCCATTCAAGTTCATTTTTTAAAACTTGTAGTGGATGACACTTGGTATTAATACAGTTTTTCAAATATTAATTCATTAATTAATGAATAATTAGTAACAAACAAAAATAACAAGTCTCACACCCCCTATATAAAAAGGAAAATCGCTCGTTGTGTCCCCGTAGTGCAAAGGATAGCGCTTTGGACTTCTAATGCAAGGATCGTGGGTTCGAATCCCAACTGGGAGAATCTAACCTAATTTCTGAGAATGTCATTTCTTTTTCCTGTGCTATTTTATTGAAATAATTAAATTTAATTAATAAATAGTAACAAAAATAATAGTCCAACACCATACATAGAAAGGAAAATGGATAAAATCGCTTTCTATTTTGCAACTAAATATTGTGATTTTGTTATATGTATACACCTATCTATATTAATTGTAATTATTTGATTAAAAGTAACTAAAATAAAATAATTTTTTTGATCTAATTAGGAATTGACTCAAAAAATTTTTTTTTTCGTATTACTTGTTCACAAATTCATCCCAATTGATCCAAATGCATATTAATGTAGAAAGAAACTACTGTGAGGTATAAAAATTTCGTTTCGTCCTGGAAAAATCCAAATTTCTTGCTCTTAAAGAGATAATCAAATTTTAATTTTCGGCTTTCAAAATTGGAGGGAAATTCAGCAGACCGAGAATTTTGTACTAGAGTGAAAATAACATTTTAAAGAGAGTTCATCTGTGTTCACGTTGGCGTGGTCTGGAATTTCACTTCTGGGGAATGTACTAGATGTGGAAAGGTAGAAATACCAATACGCAGCCTCATTACAGAAAAAACAATTGGATGAGAAGAGTTCCTTTAGTAGGATATTCTATCAAAGTGTTCAAAGGGAGGAAAAAATGCTGACACACAAAAGAGTTAGTTCAAGTCGGGTTAGAAATGAGCCATTTTTTAAGTGATCCCTAACTAAGGAATCACTCCGAACAAAGTGATCGCAAAAATCCAATCAAGATTTCCTACAGGAATCTTGACTAGGATTTATATTTTTAATGACTTTGTGCATGGTAATGAATAACTTAGAATTGGAATGGTTTGAATTAATGTAATTTCAATTTCTTCAACTAATATTATAATTTGAGTCCATTCTAGCTTAATATGAATTTGAAAATATGGAACACCATATATATTGTATTTTAGCTGACTAGGATTTTTGAGAGATTTTGGACCCATCATTCCAACACATAAAATAATGAAATATGTTTTGATATTAATTAGGAATAAAATCAAAACTTTTAAGGCTTGGATGTTTTTGATTTTCAGTATTGTAGAAAATTTGCGTTACCGGGATTTCATTATACAATTTCATTAGTAATGAATAAATGACCCTTTTGTTTTTGAAGAATTCGATATGCATTTTCAAAATCATATTAAAAACACTGGAATTAATTTATTTTCTTTGGAATAAATATTTTGAAATTAAAAAATTTCTTAAAAAATATTTTGTTTTCATAATATTTAACTTTAATTTTTAAATACATTTTAGAATAAATAATAAAATCGATCTAAAAAGTAGAAAAAATATTTAATAAATAATACAATTTAAGTATAACAATTCAGTAAAAATAAGAACTAGACGGACCGTTAAAAGTTAGGAAAATATTTTTTAAGCTAATATGTGTTTCAATAGAGCAAAGCATAAATGAAATAGTTAGGTAATTGGTATAAAGACAGAGTCAAATGAACTAGTCAGCAAAATTTTTTTAATGAAATGTTTGAATACATCCATTACGATTATCGAAATACACTCGGGGCAACTACGAAAATATCTGTCTGTCAGAGATCTCCAAGAATGGTGTATCTTTTACAGAGAAGGGGAAGACTAAGAAAAGAATGCGTAAGTGCTGGGGGGTGAACAAAAAATCTCAAGATAATTGATCTTTTGGGAATTGATAAAATTAATTTTAACTTCTCATTGGCGTGACATCCCTTGTGGGACAAGGCCTACTGTGCCCAACTCAGAATACACGACCTTGGGCCCTGAGGTGCATGAGCAGATGTTCCGGTCAGGTGGTCAGTCTGACGCGCTGTGCACGACTCACAATCTCAAAATCCTAGGCACAAACCGGATCAACCAATAACCGCATTTCGAATAAATGAGTTGAATTATTGCTTATGGCATTAGGCCTAGACCTAGATATGGATAACGGGCATCACATCATAATAGTCTTATTACCACTTTTGCCAGTTGACATGCAATTTGAGATTCCATTTTTTCGGAGAATATGTTCGGGAATAACATTTGACTATTAAAATTATCCGAATCGTGATCTTATTAAGACAAAGTCGAGAATGAAATAAGTTCTTAGGATCAAGTTCTTATTTCGCAGGAGGTTCAGATACATAGCCCGTCGACGCATTTCCTGACGGCCTTCATTTCGCTCCTTTTTGTGCCACGAAACACAGGTCCCGCAACGTAAGCCTTCCATCCGTCCCGTGAACTATTTTCCATATCGTCCCGTGAACTGGCGCTATTTTTGATGGCACACAGAGAAGGACATCCTCTGGCATAGCTTCCACAAACATAACGTACTTTATGACTGTTTTTGTCACACAATAAAGGATCAACAAGTACAGAAAATCAAGTACTGGTCATCGATTCCAATGTTTATGTTTAGTGCCTTTCCACATGTCCGATTTCATTCAATCTGTCCAGTACTTATAGAGATAATCAGTCCAAAATGAAAATTCTCTTTTCTCAATATGTTGAAAAATAGAAGGGTTGAAATATGTCCAATGTTATATGAAAAATGTTTCGTATTCAACGTGAAATAAATACTAAAATGTGAGCCTGACAGAACAGATGAGAAGATGTTAAAGTGTCAAAAGCAGGTTAAAGAAAATACCTTACATATGAGAATTTTTTTTTATAAATTTTTTAAAGTGTACACACATGCATTCGGCATGCTTACTTTATTAAGTTGCAACTTCTATATTTTCTAAACTAGTTACATTTTTAAAATTTAGAAGTGTAATAATTATACCATAATGATGATAAATACATTTTCATGAGTTGTGCACAGTAGAACACGGCTTTTGATCATTCTTTAATTTATGTTTTGATTTCCAGAATGGTACTGATAAGATTTGAGCATATTAGTACTACTTTTACTTAAGGTAGTAATTCTGTGTGACTGCCGAAATTTCGATGTTTTTTCGTGCATTTTTTTTTTAACAAAAAAAAAAAAAACTAAATGCGATCATTTTGTATAATTTTTACATGCTTTTAGTAGTTTTTTAAAGTGTACAAAAATGTTTTTTGACTTAATTTTACGTTATTTTGTTTATAATTTTTTATGTCAGTCCTCGAAAAAAAGGTGAGCTGTTTTGGGGAAGCACACAGCCTTCCGTAGTCATCTAAAATCAAAGAGATTATTGTTCTGTAGACTTTATTCTAAGGAACTTGTAATGGTCCCTAAGGACCTCACTTTGAGAACTAGAATAATTATGAGACGTAAATGAACCAGTAGCCATTTTTATAAATAACTTTCTTTATTTAGATATCTTTCCCAAATAGAATCAAAGACTTATTAACAACGACAAGGCGAATATTATGAGGTTTTAATTATAATAATCTTTAAATTAACTCAATTAATTAATAATCTAATTAATCAATTCATTAAATAACGATCACGCAGAAATTACCACGATAAGAGATCCCAGAATTATATTTAATAATGTTCTTAATGAACATTTAACTTTAATCTCACTCTTAAAACTTTAATGAAACTTTAAATACAATTTTATATTTACCACTCGGAATCTCAATTCTTCATGAGATAAATTTATCTTCAACTACAATATTTCAATTCAAAATCACTATAACTCTATGTTTCAATATCTATCTCCTACTGCTCTAACTTTACTATTTCGTTTGACTTAAATACTGAATCTAATCTGCATAATAAGGAATCCTGTCCGCTTTTTGGAGTTGATTGGAAATAGGTAGGGAATTAAATTTCCCTAAAAAGGTCGGTTCAGAAGGTTAGTGATAAAGTTCCGTATAGATTCGTCACAAACTAACCAATAATATGCATATTTTAAAAAAATGGCGGATCTGTGAAAATGAGTTCTTAAAATCTAAGTTTTTTCGTGGATTAATTGTTTAAAAATATTAATTTGTTATTAAAAAATTGACTGTTTTAAGGGTTAAGTATTCACCTATGTCTGTCTAGAATAATAGGTCAAAAATTTAGCCAAATCGGTTGAATAGTTTAGGGTCAGTGCTTCCCCGAAATTTCAAAAACATGGTTTCGAGAAAAACGCGTTAAAATTTTTTGGCAATACTTACATCCATCAACTATGCCTGCATAGAGAAATCTTTCCGTTCCCTCAAAGTTATCATTTTCAGCGGCTTTGAGAGTCCTGCGTAAGGTTCTGGTCTCTTTACAGTTGGCCCTGCAGTTTTCTCTGCCCTCAAAATTTGTGCATTGTCAACAGTGTCCCTAGCTGTTGACGCCCGTCACCTCTACAACTTTGAGTACAGGTAGAAAACCCTCATTAAAGATCAGTGGCGTAATCAGCGGGAGAAGAACTGAACTCTCATGATGGATTACAGTGAGAGTAGACCGCTTGGCGTAGCCATACGAGCCGCAACAGAACAAAGTGTGTTTTGCCATTTTCAAAAGTTTTTGCAGGCAAGTTTTCAAACATTTTTACAGATAACTTGAGCTTTAAAGTTAAGCATAATGTACACTTAAAGAATCGTAGTGAGTGAATATTAATGTCGCACTGTTCAGCTACACGAGGGCTTTTGGCGACGGACCACGCCATTTTGGACCATGGTCAAGTGATGTGGACGACACCTGAACTGGCTACCCCCTCTCCTAATAAACACAACACACCAACGGGAGGACGTTTCAGCTCTCGACAGATTTAGCGGGCATCGCTGCCCTACACGGCGGGTCTTTAGTGGTACTGGGCTCGAACTCGTGACAAAGCCAGCCACGATCCAATACCTATACCACTCGGCTACCGCGGCCACTTAAAGAATCGTAATTTGTAATAATGTGGTCGTTTTTTAGCTGTAACCATGTTTTGTGTCCTTCAGTTGAAATGTTCATTTTCCAAGATAACGCGTCGGGTATTTTGGGGGGAATCCATAGTATTCCATAATACCCGACGTAAAAGTAGAGTTTCTATAGGACTCGACAAAAACATACTAAATAAAAAATAAAGTTAAAGAATGAGTTTTTATGTGGAGTATAATATTGATAGCTAAACAATATTTATTAATTATATAAATAGTAATACAGCTTCATTTTAAACTAAAGTACAATTTTTAAAAGTTACCGTTACAGGTTTTCTAGGATATGCAGCCACAAAGGCTATTATACTTTTTAAAAGTTGAATCCATTGGAATCGAAACAAAACATAAACAGGCAGGAAAACTCGGATCTTTTTCTATAATAGCCAACTCGCCCTAGTTGATAAAGTTAAAGAAAAGGAAGGAACAAGAGGTTTCAGAAGAAAAGTATTCAAAGACACTTGGTTAGGAAATTAGACACAACTTCTAGCCATAGCAGCAGAGAATTGCTCCATTCTGGGCAATGAATTTGGGCTTTTATTAAGAATAACTATATTTTATGAAATGTTCCAATGGTTTAGACCGCTTATTCCATATTATCCTCCATCTATCATTTTTTTAAAAAAAATAAACTTTTTAATAACATAAAAATAAATATTATTCTTTTTGACAATTCCTTACAATTATTTACATGATATATCCATGATTATATTTTTGGAGCTTTTTATCAAAAACCAGTTAAGTTATTCAGTTCAGTTCAGGTTTTGTGGGATATGGAGCAACAAAGTTAAAAAAAAGTTATTTTTAGCAATGTATTCCTTAATACTCGACTCTTATCTACTCATTGCTTGCATTTGACTTTTTTACAGTTTCCGTCCCAACTTCGTAACTCTATAATTTTGTCTAAAAATGAAAACTACTTCTGTAAATATCTAATCTGAAGAACCCTAGGGAAATCAAGATTCTTTCAGTTGAGGAAGTAGCCAAAAGTCTGGAGTGAGTGCTTATTTACATAAATCACCCCCACGGCTATTGCCCAAGGGAACCGAGCTCACCCGAAAGAGGTTTAGAGCTACAAAACGATCCCCAGGGAAACAACCACCCCCGCGTTCAATCTTTATTGAGCCAAATCATAGGATACATTTGATACGGTAGCACACATTAAATTGACATATTACTAATGAAAGGGAAATGAAACGGAATACATATGTTATTACAAACGGCTATTGGCGACGGACCTAATAATTTTGAACCATGATCAAGTGATGAGGACGATACCTGAGCCGACACTCTTCTCTCCAAAGTACCTCATCAAGCCAGCGAGAGGACCGCGTGCATCAGCCCCTCTATAAGGCGGATCTTGAGTGACTCCAACTCATGACACGCTAGGAACGCTCACCTCTAGGCAACAAAGACTTGAAAACATCATTGTAATTCCTTTGCGTTATTACTTTTTCTTGTGGTGAGTTTTTTACTTCCAAACTTGTCATCTATTATTTTCCCTTTTAAATAATCCCCTATAAGAAAAAAATGGTTTCCTTTTTGTTTATTAATCCCTCCGAAGTCAACTGTTGATGGTCCTCCCCCACAAGGGGCACGCACTCGAATCCATGACTCGTCAGCTCTTTCTTTTCAAATAATTGCTCTTTTTTTCCTTCACTATTTATGAAACGTTTCTTTAAAAATTTCCGAATTCTACAATTAGAGAAATTCAAATAGTGTTCAAATTTCCTGCTTGAGTATATTATGTATATATGTATGTATTTTATTTGGAAAGAATTTTCCATCGATGTGTGTAAGAGAATGGATTTGAAAAGAGAAGTAAATTCATAACTGATTTGTGTTTTAAATTTGAGTGAAATTAAGAGCTAAAAAAAACTTTGATAAATTTTCACATTTTATTTTTCAAATAATAAAGATTAATAGCAGGGTTGTTCAGTTGATTTCTTTTGAAATGTGCCCAAGACAATTACAGGGAAGTTTCACGAATAGAATCCAATAGATTTGAATACCCAGAAGAGATTCCGTCGAATGTTTGTAACAATTTTAATTCAAAAATGTCGACACCCAATCGATTTCATCAGAGAACGCCTGATTTCCTGATGCGATCTTAATGAAGAGACCTTCTGTCAATCAGTCAAGATATTTTCCCTGAGGAAATGGCTGCACGCATTACAAACGATTCGGAGAGAGAGGGGGGGAGAGGCGTGGAATTGACGTCACGGAGTAAGAGGAAAGTGGCAGACGAAAAAAAAAAAACCACTAGTTGGTTCCGTGGCAACGGTTGTTGTGGTCGAAGAGCATTGGAGCAAGTGTTCGCGAACTGCACGTTTTGGAATACACTGGGGGCACTATTAACGAGTGAAAGTAAGTAGTGGGATTCATTTACATCTTTCTAACAGTCGACTTTTTAATAAGTACCGACAACTTTGTCTAAACAAGCGCCCTCTACCGTTTTGCGATTAAATTACTAGTAATTTGGGTTATTTTCAATTTTGGGAAACATGTGTTTCGATGGTGAAGGGGAAAATACCCATTTCTCCCCTTCTCGAGAAGACATTTTTAAACGTGCAATTGGATTCCAAGTAGTTCATTAATACTATTGGATTTGTTTCTTGAATCCTATATGAATTGAAAATTTTGTTTCTCTGACTAATTGTTTTTTTTACAGAACGTTCTGAAACTGTTCGAATACAGTTATCAGAATGATCTTTTTGCCGTCTCGAAATGATTAAAAACATTTTGTAAATAGATTGTGAAATAATGTAGATTTTATGTTTAGTATTAAGTAGTCTGTCCAAAATTATAGAAAATGAAAAATCGGTTATTTTCTAAGCTTTATGAATGGCATGAATTGCATAAGTAGTTCTAGAGAGTGTATTCAAACTTATTCGTAGAATAGCGCTCCGTGAAAAAACTTCCGAGAATCGATTATATTAAAAATTGAGAAGAGATCACATGGAATTTGAAACAACATTTAAAACTGTTTCAGTTCGGGGCTAGTCTTTCGGTAATTTATGTGATTATTTCAATTCAAGAATATTTTTTTGTATTGCAGTTCTTCTTGCATAACAATGAAAAAAATCCGCTGTTAACTTGTTCTCTTTTAATTCAGGTAGTTTGGATTTTTTAAGATCCCTCTATGGAATTTTTCTGTAGAGCGGAAAAATTGCATTTTCATCCAAATGAGAACATCTCATAAATGAGATTTAGGGGAATGGAATCGTTGTATAAATAAGACAACTTTTACAATCCAAAACGTCTACTTTTCATCCCAAACATGAGAAACTAAGCATTGAATCTTTTCAATGAGCTGTATTTTTCACATTTTTGAGTTAGAAACCATCTGAATGAAAAATGAAATCTTTTAGGTGTTATGCACCCAACTTTTTTTAAATAATCCATTCGGATTTTGCGTGGGAAATTACGTTTGAAAATTCTCTTATTCAAAAACTAAACAAAAATGTTATTATAGTTATATAATATGTGTTTTTTTACACCCCAATGCCATTTGAATGAAATAATAAAGAATTTTTTTCCTGTGCCATTGTGTAAAGGCTTTTCGATGTTCTTACTCAAACAGTTTTATTTAGTTCCGATATTAAGCAGAAATGTGTAATATACTTTTATTTATTGAGCCCAGTTTCAAAAAGTGATGACTTGCATTGTTTCAGTTTTTTATGCTTACATTACTTGGATTTGTGAAAAGAGAACATAAGCATTTGATATTAAGGAAAACAATTTTTAAACTGAAATCTGCCCGATTCTAAACTGACTTGATGTATTGAATCCTCTGAACAATCATATTTACCGAAAAATCACTAATTCAATTGCAAAGTAAATCTTTATTTTGTATATTTTCGAGTCGATCTAAGGCGAGTATTTGATGAAGCCCCATCAATGGATGGAGTCGTTTGAAGTTGTTCAAGCGATGTACATGTTAATGAGCATGGGATTCTATTTATTTGAAAGAGCTCTCTTCATGTGTCCAGATAAGACGATTATGTAAAGCATCTGAACTCGGCAGATTTGGCAGATGAATGTTTTTCGCAGACTATAAAAATGTTCAGCACAAATATGTTTATGAAATGGGAAAATCACTGTGTGCACTCGATGAAAAATAATTATTCAAAAGGAATTCAACTGAAATGAAAAACTAAATGGGACGGGAAACCGGAAGCTAATGCATGGAATGTTTGATTGAACTGAAATATTTTCTTAATGTTACTCTACAATGTTTTTCAACTTTTTTCAATCTGTTTTCTTAAATATCCAGTCTATTTTCACGGAAAAAATTCTTTGGGAAAGAAAATTTTCATAAATCCAAGTTTTGCAGCGTGTTGTGTTAAATAGAAATGAAACCAATGTCGTTTTGTATAATTCCCTAAGTAAAAAATACATATTTATCTTCATTTAAGTGAAAATGAGAAGTTAAATTTAAATATTCTAAATAAATTCAAATTGTCTAATGAGTAATCTTGATTTGAATTTTTGTTTCTCAACTCTTCTTTTAAATATATCAAATTTTGTCAAAAATCAGGAGCCTAACATTAAAATCTGTCAACTCAAAATGCGGTCCGAGTTGTGGTGAATATTATATTATAAGCGAGAGAGAGTCAATATTGTATGTTTCATAAACTTCATAGCAGATTTAAAAATAGAAGTTTCCTGAGTATTGAATAAAATCTTGAAAAATATTCTTCAGTGAGACATTTATCATGAAGTGACTAAATGTGATTTTGATCAGCAGTTTTCAACTGCAGTGATTCACGTCATCGAAAGATTTGAATATTCAATGAAATTTAATTTTAAGTTACAATAAGCAATTACTTTTTCCCTGAAGAAATCAGTTTAACATTCTTTTTTTTCTCTTTAGATATATATTAAACATTAAATCCTTTAAGAGTCAACTTAAAAGGAAGTTGTTCTGAAATGTGTTAAATCTAGAGTAGACAATTCCATCACTTTTGAATTGCAATAAAATTCTAGTTTTAAAATTATTTTTGAGATTTTAATCTTTTATAATAACATGTTTCATTGATATATTTCAACATCTATTGATAATTTATTTACTCGTTAGAAATGTTTTTGTTAGGTTATTTAACTTTATATCACACATGCGTAATGGAATTACTAGATTCGAAAAGTATTCAAATAAGCTTTTTTAAAAATTCGTTCTATACTATTACTTACAAGGAGAGGGCACGATTCTGTAGCTTGGTTGGCAAATCGTTTGCGTACTATGCGCGAGATCAGAGTTCAGTTCCACGCGATCAACTTTATTTCTTCAATTCAGTTAAATATTTTTTTAAATTAAATAAATTTACTAATGAAAGCTTTATTAAATATTAAATGATATTTTATGTAATTATTTTGTATTTTATGAAGTAACAAAAATTAAATATTTAACTTAAATTATTTATTAGTAAAATTATTTAAAATTATTAATAATGAAATTATTAATAATTAAAATATTAATTATTATTAAGCATTAGTATTAATAAGAAATATCATTAATTATTATTAAAATTATTGTTTATTAAAATTATTGTTTATTGAAATTATTGTTTATTGAAATTATGATTTATTGAAATTATTATTATTAAAATTATTTAAATAAAGTTTTTGAAATTGAATAAATTTATTTGAAAAGAACTTATTAAATATTTTATAAAATTATAAAATAATTAAATTAATAATATATAAAAAAAATATTTTTTATTATATTAACTATAAAAAAATTAATTTAAAAATAATATATTTTATAAATTATTTTATATAATATTTTATTTATAGTATATTTTATTTGACATTATAAAACTATTTGTAACTAATTTTTATGTACAATATAATTTAATATTTATTATATATATTTTTATAAATATTTATTAATGTAAAATATATTTATAAAATTTAATATAATTATTTATATAATTACAGTAATTTTTTTACTTTATAAAATGCAAAATAATTACATAAAATATCATTTAATGTTTAATAAATAAATTTATTTAATTTTAAAAAAATATTTAACTGAATATTGAAGAAAAAAAAGTTGATCGCGAGGAATTGAACTCTGATCTCGCGCATAATAAGCAGACGATTTGCCAACCAAGCTACAGAATCGGTGGATGAAACTAAAATTTAATTGTATAAAAGCTAAGCATGAATTTCGAAGCCTAATTTCTCCGAATTGACGGGCCATTCGGCGGAATTACATTGAGGGGTGAACATCCTAAAGGAGTACTACTATTACATCAAGTCTCGATCCCAAATGAATTTCCTTAGTCGTGCCCTCTCCTTGTTAGAATTGAATTTGAACTTTAACAGTTCTATGAAATAGGGAATTACTTAATACTTACTTGAATGGATTCAAATATTTTATTAGTAAAGCGTTGACGCTACAAGTTGTTGGCCATGAGTAGCGTGGCATGAGTGTTCCCCCAAACTACCGGCCCACAGCTATGCTATGTACGCGTTCGACGACAGGGACGAAAAGAAATTCTTTATGGATTCCCGTCTTTTGCTGTTTGGGGATCGCCCCTTTCCTTGAGGGGAACGTCTTTATTCTACTGATGAGCGATACATACTGGCCTTTACTGGAATTGATAGACATTAGTTGGTGGGACTTGAAAGGTTATTTTTAACGACAGTCTCTTGTTGAGATGGCAGGTCTGTTGACGCATGCATCGTAGCAGTTTTCATATGACTATGTTGGGGATGTCGACTCTCC